>JACJUY010005630.1:15827-73948 GCA_014220935.1 Platorchestia sp. MABIK | reverse complement strand
TCAACCAAAAAACGACCGTATTGCCAACGCTGTTCCACCGGCGATACAACCAAAATTTTCAATTGGGGTGTAACGAAGCAATGCTTCTGACCTATGTTGTTGCCTAGTCGTATAGCAGAAAGCTTAATTCTATAACTGAAATAATTTCACAGACGAAAGAGATGGGACCATTGCGTATTTACCAAGCAAAACGTGGAATCTAAGCACAGGGTGGAGTACTCCACAGGATACTCAAGTTCTAGTGTACTGCAAACATCTTCTTTGAGAAATGACTCCAATTCATCAGGCGTATCACCTGGCACTGGTAAGCAATGGGGAACTGAAGTTGCACTGGGCACCCTCTTCTCATCCTCGCGTACTATGTCTTCGGGGAGGTTATTTCCCTTTACATCTTCCAGAATTTGGTCCAACTTAAGATGCAGGGTCTTTTCTTTCTCTTGACCTGTTGTTGCTTCTTTTGACGTTCCACTAAAATACAAAGAACAATAGTTGTATAATTATTTTAACATGTTTATAATATAAAAATAAAACTGCATATGACTATTGAAGTAAAAGACTTATAACTATTCAAGGTGAAGTAAATGCATACTATTCGAAGTAAAATCATGTTGCAGAATCTATTATTAAACCATCACTGGGATATTTGCATTAGTGGCAAATCCTTCCATGGGTTATGCGATGCTGATCTCTGTACGCAGGCATTTATAAACGTGTTATGGAGTACTAGCAATGACATGCCGTCATCAAGGAAAATACTGTAAGAAATTACTTGGGTGTAAAACTTGTGGGAAATTCTCTGAATCCCTCACACAATCATTGAAGGAAAGGAATACACAGGAATTCAATTTCAGTAGTTCTCTACTTTTAAATTTTACGTTATACAGTTTAGAAATGAGAATAGAATTAATCAATGACAACAATTCCTCATGATGTATAACTAACTCTAAGGTGTCGCAACTGCGATATTTAATAAGTTACAGTTTTAAGGTTTCGCAACGGCGACCTTTAATAAGTTACAGTTTTAAGGTTTCGCAACGGCGATCTTTAATAAGTTACGGTTTTAAGGTGTCGCAACGGCGATCTTTAATAAGCGACAGTTTCAAGGTGTCGCAATGGCGATCTTTAAAAAGAGACAGTCTTAAGGTGTCGCAAAGGCGATCTTGAATAAGTTACAGTTTTAAGGTGTCGCAACGGTGATCTTTTAATAGTTAAACTTTAATGTGTCGCAACGGCGACCGTTTTAATAGTGAATGTTTGAGGGTTAAGTTTTAAAAATGACAATTTATTCGTATAAAAGTTTCAAAAGGGCTCCAATTAAGTATACAAGCGTTGCTTCGTGTTCCCAGTTAGGGCGAGATCGAGGTCAGGAACTTCGGCAGGCAAGTCGGCAGCGAACAGCGTCCGGCTGTATAGTTGACAAAAACTCCAGTTGCTCCGGAACTCAGGTTCACAACTCATCCAATCTCCCAACGTCAGCTGGAAAGTAAACGTAGAATTGAATGAAAACGGTCAACTTGCGAGAGCCGCATATTAATGCAAAACTAGATTTAATAAAGGATTAAGTGAGTTTAAAGTAAAGGAAAATTACATAGTTAAACACCATCGCCAAGAACAACCGCTGCAGCAGCACCGCCAGTTAGAAACGGATGAAACTGCGCCAAGACGGTTTAGAGGATACTGTAGAAAAAGGAAATCACATCCACCGTCAGAAGCCGAGACAAAACCCCTACCAAAATCTATGTCCATTCACTTGTTTCGTGTTATGTCAGAAAAACACAAGCATAAGCATCAATACACACCTGAGCTTATGGTGCAACTGAGTGTAGAAACGCTTAGCACAAAGAGGAAACTTGAAGTTTAAGAGAAAAATAGTTAGGAAAGTGCTCTAGAGTAAGTCGAGTTTGAGGTTTGAGGTTTGAAGTTATAGAAGAGTTAGATAAGTTAAGGTTTAAGATATAAAGTTAGTTTAAGTTTTAAGTTTGAAGGTAACCACATCAGAGTATGTCGACTCGTCAGTCAGATGGTCCCTTGTTATTTAAGGTTCAGACTAGCAGTCTGATTTAATTTGTTGAGGTTCTAGAGCACTTAAGGTTGAACAGCCATAATAGGCCTCTATAAAGTAAATAATTTAATCACGCACGCGCTCACACACACATACACTAACTAAGAATAAAGATGAAGAACAGAAGGAGATGACGGAGAAGAGATGGAGAGAACAGAAGTTACGCTGGGGATGCCTCGACTTGCAACTGCAAGCACGGCAGGATCCACCGACACTAGTAGCCTCAGAAGGCTCCAAGGTGACACGAATACGTCGCCAACGCAACGCCAATGTAGCTCAACCACTATCTTAAAGGCCCTATTACACGGGGCAACACTTTGCCTCGACTACGGCGACTGAAATGACCCAACTTGTGGGTGCGCTATTAGACGAGACAACCAGTGTGGAGTTGCAAATTGCAGAGGTAGGTTACAGCTCGCAGTGCCTGCGGCATGTGACTTCTTCATTTCACCATTATATAAAAGCATTATGAACGTATACAAAACTAAGATCCTGTTTTACGATTTTGAATGTCCTTGCATTGCCTTAATTCTCTAAAAATGTATGAGATTGAAGGGTCATACAACTATTAATTCAATATAATTATTTTTGATGTATTATCAACTTCCATGAAAATAATCTTGATATTTGTGAGAATCAATATGAAATGCACTATTAAAAACATGATATTGTAATAAATTTTAACATCTTTTTTACAGCTTCTATTTGCATATCAACATAATAATTCATGTTTTTATACTGCACAGAAATAAAAGAAACAGTATATTACTTAATTAACACTTTGACTGTGGCAACTAAATATTACGTTCAACACCAAACTCAAATTTTAAGTCAATTGTGGTAAACTATTTTGATAATACCAAACATGAACTGGATCGTGCCTTCATTTAGCTTTGATTAAATATTGATGAAAATTGAGTTTGCGACTACTGGTCGGTCAGCAGCATTATGAAAATTACCTCCGTGTACCACCCGTGGCGCACGTCGCAGTCAAAGTGTTAAGTTCATTCATTTGCTGTATTTATATATTTAGGTTCAAGTCTAAAAAACATATTAAAATGTTTGATCATTGAAAACCGAAAAAAATTTGCCTATTTTCCTACTCGCTACTGATAGAAATTATAACCAATGCACATGCAGTTACCTGACTTCACAGAGTCAATCTTCTCTTTCCTGTCACTTTTGTGGCAAGTGGTGTTTTTCTATTTTTTGATGGCTTTGATAGTTATATCATTTTCAGCTGAACTGTTTAAACTTACAAACCTATGGTTTATTATTTTTAGATTTCTGACCAATTCATTTATCATAAATTACTACCTGATAGGCATTCAATCATAATGGAAAAGTGGCAACAATTGAAAATGAAACGTATCACGAATGAATGGTAAATGGTAATATTCCGCTTTATTTTGTACAGAAATTACGACTAATTATGTGCACAAAATGATACTTAATTGCTAACACTTAATAGCATTCCATATTATAGGAAATTCATCAACACTTTGACTGCGACGTGCGCCACCGGTGGTACACGGAGGTAATTTTCATAATGCTGCTGACCGACCAGTAGTCGCAAACCTAATTTTCCTAAACATTTAATCATAGCTAAACGAAAGTACGATCCACTTCATGTTTTGTATTTTCAAAATGGTTTACTACAATTGACTTAAAATTTGAGTTTGATGTTGAACTTTATACTTAGTTGACGCAGTCAATGTGTTAAATTCTTCGACTACCTATTGAATGGCGGACCGAGTTTATGTTGGCTCAGTGTGAGGCGGTGTCGCAACCATCCTTACTCTACGACGGTCAGTCGAGCACTGCTCCGTCGCTCTGAGCTGCTCGAAGTTTCTGAACAAGCACGAAAACTAGAACTCGCTCAGCAACTGCAGTCAGTTCCTCCCAGAGGCATCCGTCGTTCTTTCCAGGAGCAATAATTTCCCCGTGTAATAGGGCCTTAGGAGTATCAAAAGTATCTGTAGAATCGAGTCGGTCCAAGCCCCTCCTGCCCTTTCCTTGAAGCATCGGAAGCCTGAACACGACATAATAGATAAACCTAAATACAACAATAAACTGAACATATTTCATATTTAATTTTGAAATCGAACGACATAACTTTGAATCAAAGAAATTTTCTAACAAACTTTCAAATTTCGGAGAGTTGTATTGGTTTACACATCCAAATTGCCCCTACTACAAGCTAATGAACAGCAGGCTCCTCTATTGGACAAAACACTCAGTGTACTTCTTACTAGACAAAAGGCTATGTGTAACTTTGGATGAGAGCTATTCGCACCTAGCAAAATCGGACAACAATTAACTAATACGTAATGTTTACTAGTAGATTCAATGTTCTATAACTTATCACCACAGAGCTGCCAAGAGCTTTCACAATAAGGAGCTAGAAATATTTTGTAAGCAAATTAAATAAGAAATAAAAAAGCATGATCAGTAACTCCCAAATTTACCGTTATATTTTAACCAAATATAAGAATTGAAACATAATGGTTAATTAGAGGGTTACTGCAATTGCTTTTTTATTTATTTTGAGATTTTACAAACGACTAAACTTCAATCTTTATCAGTCTATACCTTTGTTAATGTTCAATCGAAGATTTTCAATCATAGACATGAACAGAGTGTGACTCTGACAAACCGACTCATTAAGGGAACCGTACTCCTTTTGCGCTTTTTTCTTCATTTATGAACCAATGCATATCAACTTTGACAAACAGATAAAACGTATGAAATAATAGGGGTCACCCTAAGAAAATTTTCTTATTTGCATTATAGAAAATGAGTTACGGCAAACAAAACGGAATATTGGGGGGGACGGCAAACATCACCCCTACTACAAATTTCAACCTATAGACATAAAACAAGTGTCATTTGAAAGAAAACACTTGAGCCTCAGCCCCGAGGTAGGAATGTTTGAAACACGTTTTCGTTTTGGAGATATTTTGAATGAAAAAGCCAATATGGAAAAATTGCCATCAATCTCATTTTTTTATTTTGATGGCCTCCTGTTTTTTACCTACTTCAAAAATTTGAAATTCCTACCTCGGGGCTGTGGCCCTATAATTCTTCTTTCAAAAAAACATAATTTCGACTCTCTACACCAAAAATTATGGTAGGAGGTGTAGCATTTCGCATGAGGAAAGTTTTAGGTTTCCAAACCAGCCAAAAAACAAAATGACATTTTCACAATGAAACACTCTGTTTGTAAAGAAATTTCTGTTATTGTTGTTTAGTGTTTATGATTGAAAAAGTTATCAATGATTTGTTATTCATCAGCAAAAAAGTCTTGTTAGAAAAAAAATTACAATAAAAACTGCTCCCCTGCAACACTAGTCCACTCCTCATAGTGAGCGTTTTATTGCGTGCACGCCTGTAAAATTTATTGTGGATGTTCAGCACATGTGCAGCTTCAATTTAAAGCGAATCATTTTTTTATCATTTGTCCAAAAAATGGTGTATGGTGCCCTTAGGGTGGAAGTCAATGTGGCTTATTCTATTGACAAATACGAGTATTACTATACCACTATTATTATTATCATAGTTCCCTGCATAGAGATCCCAAGCAACCAAAAAAATGACATCAAGAGAGAAAAGAATGAGCAACATTTAGTATGAAGAGGAGAGTATGAAAAATTTATAAATAAGTTTCCACAAAGAAACAGCGATTGAAGGAAGTTTAAGACAAACATTGAATAAGAAAATAATAGTGCTGAAAACATGACAACTGTCTTCCAGAGAAAAAGATGGTCAGTGAATAAACAGAACTTTTTCTATTTAATTCTCATACATTCAATACTTATATCCCCTGAAGGAGATTGAGAAATCTTTCAGAAAGTGAAGTTGGAGAGGAAATATGCCGAGTGTCCTAACCCACAAATCAGAGGTCAAAACTGGCAGAGTGCATTAAGTAATAATTTTACCTCATACCGGCGTAGATGTCTTTAAAAAAAGTGACCCAGTTCCTAGTTCAGTTCCTAGTTAGTAACTTGGCTATGAAAAGCCAGTTGGGTAACCCTACGATGAACACCATGCCCCTAACGTGAGTGCTCTAAAATTCTGTGTTGTGCAGGTTAGGACACTGCAAATTTGCCCTCCAATTCTGGGACACTCACGGTATTAGGGTGTACTCTTTTGTTGCCATGAGGGCATGTTACTTGGTTATGACATCATTGCATTTGAATTTCCTCATTCTCTGAAGTTGTTGACATTGAATCACCATAGAGCATTTTCTTCTCTGCTCTCTGATAGTTATCTACACAAGAGAACAGCAAGTGAAAATGGAGATCCCTGACCAGAAACAGGGGAAAAGTTAGTCTCAAATCAAAAAATTTTACAGAAATAGGTGTATATAATTCAGTTTACTATTATTTTCAGCTACCCTATGTATACTTCTACATTTTATCTTTGTTTTAAAATGATTTACAGCATTGGTCTACAAAACTCTAATCTGCAGGATACTGCAGCAAACTTCAAGTGTCATTTCGGGGTATTTTCTTCAATCTGTGGTAACAGGTCAATTTCATATTTTTTTACAGGGTGTCTACTGATATTTCATTTCCAAATTTTACATCGTTTTACTACCTTCGACAGCAAAAATTACTACCTATTTCTACATAATAAATGTTGTCCAAATGTCCATGTGTTAGAAATTGGCCTGTAATGGGTAATTTGAGTCAAGAATAGACGCAATAACAGAATTTAAAGAAATTCCACGTTTCTTAATACCTGATATACCACATAAAATACTTGATACTAAATGCAGCACCCCACACATAATTCAGAAAAATAAACAAATTTTCAATGTACCCCTTCCTAAACAAACAATTGTTTGGCAATGACCATGTTTTAACATCTTTCAACTAAGAAAAAAACAGGTCATCAAATGCAAAAAATGAGCTGACTGGAAACTACACTTTTTTAACTTTAATTTAATGAATCTCAAGTTCATCTTAAAAAATCTCAAGTTTAAGTTTGAAAATTTCTAGAAATAAAAAAAAAGATTAAGTTTGATTTTACGAAACATACGCTTCTAAAATTGCGTTCCTAGGTAATAACAATAGTTATAAAATTACTTTAGTGATAAGATAATTTAAGTCCAATTGAGAGAACTCAAATTTATTTAGAAGTACTAACATTGAATTTAGAGTAAATTGAACATCAGACAATGCCAAGCTGCTGTGATTTGTTCTTAACTTGACATTCTTTTAGTTTTACACATGAATCATTTTGCTATAAATATCACCAGAACTATTGACAAAAATTTTCTACGTAAACTTTATGTAATAGGTTACTGTGTGACAATTAACAAACTACCCTGACTGAGAAGTTAAACATTACATAGCTTCAAAATTACACACAAACAATAAAGCTGCCATAATAATGGTTTACTGTCTAATATTATATTATACTTAAAATATAATACCGAAATAGAGACAAGTCTCCTTTTACTAATATTTCTATTTTTACACATTTATATCATGAATTGATGAAATTATACATTATCTCCCATCTTTAAATCTTTTAAATGCGAATATTCAGCAAATGTTTCTGTAAATGATTGTAGAATCGTAGACATAAGTACCGGTGACTTGCATAGCAAATAATTCATGTGTAAAACTGGAAGAATGGCAAATTAAGAACAAAATCACATCAGCTTGGGATTCTCTGATATTCAATTTACTCTAAATTCAGAGCCAGTGCTTTTAAATATATGAATTCTCTCAAATAGACTTGTATTATTATCATAATAATTTTGTTACTGATACCAAAATGTTATGCAATTTTAGACTTATCAGTTGATCAATATTAAACTTGATCTTTTCTAAATTAAATATGAGCGTTTTTAAATTAAAAACTATCTGTTGTAAATAAAATTTGAGCTTTTTATAATTACCTTGAGCTTTTTTGAATTGAATTTAAGCTGTTTTAAATTAAAGTTAAAAAGGTGTAGTAGACACGGCGGTCTTTGTAAAGGAGAGGACCATAATTGATTTTCTAATTTTCGCTACCTAAACATAGTTAATAAGATTGAAATAAAGAATTCTCCTCAACTAGATCTAGTTCAATGCCAGTACTTTCCAATGTGAATTCTCTCATATAGACATTAATTACATTATTATTGAAATTATTTTTACACTACTGTTATTACATGGGTTCACATTTTGAAAGCACAATATTTTTAAATTAAACTGTATACAATATTTTAAAATGATTTTTTTTATCTGTTAAAATTAAATTTGACCTTTTTATAATTAAATTTGTGTTTTTCAAAATAAAATTTGGCCTTTTTTAAATTAAACTTTGCGTTCTTTACATTGAACTTGAGCTTTTTCAAATCAAAGTTAAAAAGTTGTAGTTATTTTGTTTCGTAAACTGAAGAACAATTAGAGACAATGGCCCTGATCCATCCTTTTACAAACACCTTATCTGTTGAAGATTCTAGGCAACTCTAACTGCCTCAAATCATTGTTATGGAATTCATTCAAAAATTCTTCAAAACATTAGCAGGGATCTTGAAAGACGTATCTTTAGTGATTTTTCTCTCCAAATCTTTATTGGGTTTCTCGCTAGGGGAATTCATTCATTTTCTCTCTACCTTTTAAAGCTTTTCAATTGATATAATATCTGTGTCATGACTTAGTTCAAGAAGTCTTAATGTAATGAAAGTATTTTTGAACAGTTTTTTCTGATGGTTTGCTGTAATTATGATTTTGGAAGACCATGTCAGTCTCCAAATATAAATCTTAGTCAGACTGTTTTCTCTTAAGAATTTGCCTGTATTGGTTTCATTTCCTAATTTTTTAAATTTTCAGAGAATTCAAATATAATTTCAATGTTGATACAATGTAGTTTGATTTGATGGCTCAACCTATTTCCCACATACAGGGTATCTACTAGGTAGTAAATTAGCAAAAAGTAGTAAAATTTACCCAGGGGGTCTACTTTACGTGTCAAGGTTGTAAAAATTGTGAAGTGGGTTAAGGGTACCATCCGAGGCCAAATTGGGCCCCCACGGCACCCCTGACTCAAATTTTTTTATATCGGAAAAGAATCCTTATGGTATGGGTTATTGTGCCATGATATATTATTTCGCTACGGACACCAGAACCACCCCCAGGGGGGAGGGGGGGTCCGAAAGATGGCCGAAATCATAACAAATTGAGAATGTCTCTTTTTTGTCTAAAAAGGATCCTTAGGGTATGGGTTATTGTGCCATGATACATTATGGCGCTACGGACACCAGAACCTCCCCCAGGGGGTGTCCAAAAGGGGGCCAAAATCAAAAAAATTGAGTATGTTTCTTTTTTGTGTAGGAAAAGGATCCATTCAAATCGTAACTTCTCATTGAATTTTGATGCTAGAACAAAACCAAAGACAGTTTTAGAATCCGTGGAACATTTCGAACAAAGTTATAATTTAAAATTGGAACATTTTAAAATTTTTTTTTGTGTTATGCGATACTTTATAATAACATCTCAAACCATTATTTTTAAGTTTGGATTCATATAAATTTTTTGGTTTTCTCATGTTTGAATGCAACTTATTATAACTTTGTTAGAAGTGTTCGAAGGATTCAAAAACTGTTTTTGGTTTTGTCCAAGCATCAGAATTCAATAAGGAGATACGTCTTGAAATATACATAAAAATGTATAAAACAACTCATTTTTATTGAAAAATAATTATCAAATACGGCCTAAATCGAAATAATGACACGAGTAAAAAAAGGTTTACTTTAAAAAAATACATATACTGACCAATTTTCAAGCGAATCGGGCGAACAAAGTTGAAAATCCCAGACCTATATAAATGAGGTACATGGTGAGTACTCAAATAAAATGTATTTCTACAAGTTTTTATGCACGATATTTCTTACGTTACATTGAAATTTACAAGGAAAATATTGCAAATTATTCGCACATAAAAAAATCAAAGAAACTGCATTCATGTACATAAATTATCAGTGATATTGCAATTCAATAGTACATTTTGTTTTGGGCTCTCAGGAATAATAATATATTTCAACCATTCAAGACACTACTACTTATTGAATTTTGATGCTAGAACAAAACCAAAGACAGTTTTAGAATTCATGAAACATTTCTAACAAATTTATAATTAGCTGCATTCAAATTTAAGAAAACCAAAAAATTTATATGGATCCAAACCCAAAAATAATGGTTTGATATGTTATAAATTTTCCCATTTCACAAAAAAAAATTTCAAAATGTTCAAATTGTATATTATAACTTTGTTAGACATGTTCCAAGGATTCTAAAACTGTCCATGGTTTTGTTCTAGCATCAAAATCAAATGAGTAGTAGGGTCTTGAAATATACATAAAAATGTATCAAAAACCTCATTTTTATTAAAAAAAATAAAAAACAAGGCCTAAATCGAAAAAATGAATAGATTAAAATAGGTTTACTTTTGAAAAATACATAAACTGACCAATTTTCAAGCGAATCCGACGAAAAAATGTCAAAATCCCGTATGGTACCCTTAATTCGTTGAAAATTTGAAGTAAAGTACATGTGTATCAGCAGTCTAAAAAATTTTAAAAAGTAATTCCTCACAAAGTCATAAATTTGCACCAGTTTATAGAAAATATGGTACATGTGACGATAGGACCAAAAACGATTTTCCACTTTTCGATGGCTAAACATTGCTAATTAAATCTAAGTAAACAATTTTTCTTCCATGAACTTTTCGTCGCAAATAAGTATTTAACGAGTTATAGCGGTAAATAACTTACTGCAACTCATGTGTTTGAAGCGGAAAGAAATTGATCGGTGGGGAAGATTACAATGGATTCTCTCTTCCGACGCGCTCGAATGACCGAGCGCATTCCAGCCATCAGAGACAAAAATGAACACACCGCTATAACCTGTCATTTTTGGGTGATAACTTTTGTTGTGTTATTAACTAAAAAATCCAAGTAGTGGGTTCAGGCTCCACGGGGTCGGCTAGTAATAAATTACAAAGCACCCAAACGTACTCTAACAGCTTAAGCGCGCAACGGCTTCTGCTGAATGGAACACGAAACTAAACCTGCCACTGTAACTCGTAAAATACTCATTTGCCACGAAAAGTGTATAAAAAAGGTGTTTATTTTGATGTTTTAACCATGATTCAAGCAACACAAATTTGAAAATCGATTGGTAGCTGTTAATTCGAGCTTATTCCAGTCATCAAAAACGAAAATGAACACACCGCTATAACTCATTAAATACTCATTTCCGACGAAAAAGCACAGTGGAAAATTGTTTATTTCAATCTAATTAACTATGTTTAGGTAGCGATAATTAGAAAATCAATTATGGTCCTCTCCTGCACAAATACCGCAATGTCTACTACACCTTTTTACCTTCAATTTAAAACAGCTTAAATTCAATTGAAAAAAGCTCAAGGTAATTATAAAAAGCTCAAGTTTAATTTCAAAAAGCTCAAATTTTATTTACTACAGATAATTTTTAATTAAAAAACGCTCATGTTTAATTTAAAAAAGATCAAGTTTAATTTTGATCAACTAATAAGTCTAAAATTGCATAACATTTTGGTATTAGAAACAAAATTATTATGATAATAATACAAGTCTATTTGAGAGAATTGAAATATTTAAAAGCACTGGCTAAGAATTTAGAGTAAATTGAATATCAGAGAATCCCAAGCTGTTGTGATTTTGTTCTTAATTTGACATTCTTCCAGTTTTACCCATGAATTATTTGCTATGCATATCACCGGTACTTATGTCTACGATTCTACAATCATTAGAGGAAAACATTTGCTGAATGTTCAAATTTAAAAGATTTAAAGATGGGAGATAATGTATAATTTCATCAATTCACGATTTAAATGTGTAAAAATAGAATTATTAGTAAAAGGAGACTTGTCTCTATTTTGGTATTATATTTTATGTATAATATAATATTAGATAGTAAACCATTATTATGGCAGCTTTATTGTTTGTGTGTAATTTTGAAGCTATGTGATGTTTAACTTCTCAGTCAGGGAAGTGTGTCAATTTTCACACAGTTACCTATTACATAAAGATTACGTAGAAAATTTTTGTCAATAGTTCTGGTGATATTTATAGCAAAATAATTCATAGGTAAAACTAAATGAATGTCAAGTTAAGATCAAATCACAGCAGCTTGGCATTGTCTGACGTTCAATTTACTCTAAATTCAATGTCAGTACTTCTAAATAAATATGAGTTCTCTCAAATGGACTTAAATTATCTCATCACTAAAATAATTTTATAACTATAATTTATATAATTTTATTATTTTGTAATTTTATAAAATAATTTTATTAATTACATAGGAACGCAATTTTCGACGCGTATGTTTCGTAAAATCAAACTTAATCTTTTTTTAAATTTGCTAGAAATTTTCAAAATTAAACTTGAGATTTTTTAAGATGAACTTGAGATTCTTTAAATTAAAGTTAAAAAAGTGTAGTTTCCAGTCAGCTCATTTTTTGCATTTGATGACCTGGTTTTTTCATAGTTGAAAGATGTTAAAACATGGTCATTGCCAAACAATTGTTTGTTTAGGAAGGGATACATTGAAAATTTATTTTTTCTGAATTATGTTTGGGGTGCTGCATTTAGTATCAAGTATTTTATGTGGTATATCAAGTATTAAGATACGTGGAATTTTTTTAACATCTGATATTGCGTCTATTTTTGACTCAAATTACCCATTACAGGCTAATTTCTAACACATGGACATTTGGACATTTATTATGTAGAAATAGGTAGTAATTTTCGCTGTCGAAGGTAGTAAAAACATGTAAAATTTGGAAATGAAATATCAGTAGACACCCTGTAAAAAAATATGAAATTGACCTGTTACCAAAGATTGAAGAAAATACCCCGAAATGACACTTGAAGTTTGCTGCAGTATGCTGCAGATTAGAGTTTTGTTAGACCAATGCTGTAAATCATTTTAAAACAAAGATAAAATGTAGAAGTATACATAGGGTAGCTAAAAATAATAGTAAACTGAATTATATACACCTACTTCTATAAAATTTTTTGATTTGAGACTAACTTTTCCCCTGTTTCTGGTCAGGGATCTCCATTTTCACTTGCTGTCCTCTTGTGTAGATAACTATCAGAGAGCAGAGAAGAAAATGCTCTATGGTGATTCAATGTCAACAACTTCAGAGAGTGAGGAAATTCATATGCAAAGATGTCATAACCAAGTACCATGCCCTAATTGCAATAATAGAGTACACCCAAATGCCGTGGGTGTCCCAGAATTGGAGGGCAAATTTGCAGTGTCCCAACCTGCACAACACAGAATTTTAGAGCACTCACGTTAGGGGCATGGTGTTCATCGCAGGGTTGCCCAACTGGCTTTTCATAGCCAAGTGACTAACTAGGAACTGAACTAGGAACTGGGCAACTTTTTTTTTAAAGACATCTACGCCGGTATGAGGTGAAATTATTACTTAATGCACTCAGCCAGTTTTGACCTCTGATTTGTGGGTTAGGACACTCTGCATATTTCCCCGCCAACTTCACTTTCTGAAAGATTTCTCAGCCTCCTTCAGGGGATATAAGTATTGAATGTATGAGAATTAAATAGAAAAAATTCTGTTTATTCACTGACCATCATTTCCTCTGGAAGACAGTTGTCATGCTTTCAGCACTATTATTTTCTTATTCAATGTTTGTCTTGAACTTCCTTCAATCGCTGTTTCTTTGTGGAAACTTATTTATAAATTTTTCATACTCTCCTCTTCATACTAAATGTTGCTCATTCTTTTCTCCCTTGATGTAATTTTTTTGGTTGCTTGGGATCCCTATGCAGGGAACTATGATAATAATAATAGTGGTATAGTAATACTCGTATGTGTCAATAGAATAAGCCACATTGACTTCCACTCTAGGGACACCATACACCATTTTTCGGCCAAATGATAAAAAATTATTTGCTTTAAATTGAAGCTACACATGTGCTGAACACCCACAATAAATTTTACATGCGTGCACGCAATAAAACCCTCACTATGAGGAGTGGACTAGTGTTGCGGGGGAGCTGTTTGTATTGTAATTTTTTTTTTCAACAAAAGTTTTTTGTTGATGAATAACAAATCATTGAAAACTTTTTCAATCATAAACACTAAACAACAATAACAGAAATTTCTTTACAAGCAGAGTGTTTCGTTGTGAAAATGTCATTTTGAATTTTGGCTTGTTTGAAAACCTAAAACTTTCCTCGTGCGAAATGCTACACCTCCTACCATAATTTTTGGTGTAGAGAGTCGAAATGATGTTATTTTGAAAGAAGAATAATAGGGCCACAACCCCGAGGTGGGAATTTCAAATTTTTGAAGTAGGTAAAAAACAGGAGGCCATCAAAATAAAAAAAAATGAGATTGATGGCAATTTTTCCATATTGGCTTTTTCATTCAAAATATCTCCAAAACGAACACGTGTTTCAAACATTCGTACCTCGGGGCTGTGGCTCAAGTGTTTTCTTTCAAATGACACTTGTTTTATGTCTATAGGTTGAAATTTGTATTAGGGGTGAGGTTTGCCGTACCCCCTTATATTCTGTTTTGTTTGCCGTAACTCATTTTCGATGATACAAATCAAAAAATTCTCTTAGGGTGACCCCTATTATTTCATTCGTTTTATCAGTTTGTCAAAGTTGGTAAGCATTGGTTCATAAATGAAGAAAAAAGTGCAAAAGGAGTACGGTTTCCTTAATGAGTCGGTTTGTCAGAGTCACACTCTATTCATATCTTTGGTTGAAAATCTTCGATTGAACATCGCTTAACCAAAGTATAGACTGATATAGATTGAAGTTTAATCGTTTGTAAAATCGCAAAATAAATAAAAAAGCAGGGGCAGTAACCCTCTAGTTAATCATTATGTTTTAATTTTTTTATTTGATTAAAATATAACGGTAAATTTGGTAGTTAATGTTCATGCTTTTTTATTTCTTATTTATTTTGCTTAAAAAATATTTCTAGCTCATTATTGTGAAAGCTCTTGGCAGCTCTGTGGTGATAAGTTAAAGAACATTGAATCTATTAGTAAACATTACGTATAAGTTGGTCACGAGATGACGTGTGGTCCTACCCCTCATTAATTTACATTAACAAGGAGACCGAGTTCTCGGGAGGGATTGGCGTACCTCCCTGAAATCATGAAATACACAAAAATACAGGCAAACAAAACATACGAAAAATTGAATAATAAAGACTATACGTTACATATACTAAAAGAAGGTTGGTACTCACCGATGCGAAGGAATGCCACTTACGTAAGCGCTGATCCATGCGCACCTGTAACGCTGAGAGGCTGCTTCCAACATTGAGTAGGAATAATATACACCACGGGAATTTTGCATAAGTTTATGATTACGATAGTGAGTTATCCAACACGTTTAGGAGGCTAACATACAATGGACATGTTAGGATACATCTTGCAATATCAACTCCTCAGGCTCATTGCCCTTTTCTACGCACTGATCTCCACTAACAGAATTGGACGGCCGGCCAGCCCTTTTTACGTTAGGTACGCTTCTAGACATGATAGAAATAAAAACTATTTTGTTATTACGTTTCCAACAGCACAAAACACGGTCATAGCTTCAAATCACACGTGCATCATCAAGTACAGCTTCAGTTCAATTCCTCTGAATTATTCACAGTTCAGTAAAGTATCTTTCGATGCTTGTATAACAGCGTCTCGTAAATTTTCTTCAAGTTGAAGTGGAACACGAAGAGATGACTTTCTATGGAGAAACGCCCAGAACAGAGTAACCGCCCTACTGCAAGGATACCAATTGACCCATTACTTCTCATTGAACTTACTCAACAGATTTGAATCTTTACTTCAATGAATGCCGTTAACTTTATATATCACTTTTTTCAAAATATTTCTTGTAAAAAACAAAAACGAAGCTAATCCTCACCCGCCCAATCGACGATTTGATTTTTTATCTCTGATATAACGTCTCGACCCCGATGGTCGTGCGTGATACTTCTCTTCTCTGAAAAATGGAAAGTATTTACATTACTTTATAACCAGTACAATTACACTGCGACGCATGCTACATGTTTTCCACGTTTTTTCAGAGTATATTTTTCAGTGAACACTTAGTACCAACGCACCTTGTCGGAAGGCTCGCCTAACTCTCACTAACTCATTGGTCTTTCGCGCTGCCTTTCCCGAACTTGGGGCTGCCCTCTACATACGTGCACGCCTACAATTTCTCTCTGATTGGCGATTCTCCACTTCTAAAATCTCACATAGGGTACTCTGACCATTATATTGACTGTAGGCCCTCTGATAAGAACGTATAGCCGACTCCTCCCTCTTTTAGGAACACTGGCGATCTTTTTCCATGAAATTCTGCTCTAAATCTTTTCCCTTTGTTTTTCTAATGCCTGGGTGTTTGGTATCCTGCTGTGTCGACAATCTTGTTGCTCCGAGTGTCGCTCGTTCACACCCCTCAAGCTTGAGTGGTGTTCCATAAATCACTGTAACCCTTGTGGCTAGCCGTCGGGGCGCCTTCACCCATGCCTCTCCAACAAGTCTTTGCTAATCATAACAAGTTCATGTTTCTCACGTCTCCAACCCAGGACCTCTTGGTGTGGCAATAAATTCTCTCCGTCGAATGTGGTTTTAAGGAAACAGACTCTCTTGTCCAAGAAAGGCTTACACACAAAATCCTTGCCAAGCACAACACCAACACAAACTCCGACACATGTGAAAACAAGCCACCAGGCACACATGTTAAGCGACACGCTCGTGCTGTTGGAATACGCGAGTACTACAATATCCTAAAAAATATGCAAAACACATAAGCACAAATCAGTTAACACAAAAGAAGGACACAAATCAGTTGAAAATTCCCAAAATTAAAATGTTTCTCAACATATCCCCGCCCCTTTACATAAAAAAATTTACTCGTCAATTTTGTTTGTATTAGCTTTATGCTTTTCATTCGAAAAATTAAACTGAAGTATTAGCCAACTTAAGACGCAAATGGTAACCTCTACTTTCGCACATTTTATCCTTAACTCTAATTCCGCAGAAATAGAAGTACATTACAATTAAGAATCCTATTCATTACTATTAGCAACAGTGTAATATATCGTTTCGCATTAATGTAACCGACGTGTCAGTGTTCCGCCGAAGTGAAAATACATTTAAAAGTATGTCATTACTCAAACGCGATTCCGTGCTCACATTCTCCAAAGCAAATTCTCTTCACACTTCAGACACCCTAACGAATGAAGATCTGGTTCCAGCAATTTCGCTCTCTGTTGTTTCCGTTCTGAAGATACGATGTCCATGGTTCACATAATTGACTCGTCGACTTATTCCTTGTTTTTCGCTGAATTTCTCCATCATCTCTTATGCTTTTTCCGTAGCATTTTTATGGCTTCATACACGCGTCAATGCTGATCACCTTTTTGCAGGAGGAAGTGCAATAATTATTATTCAGATGATCCATTTCATAAATTTTTGCACGTCACATTAACCGCACGATTTCGTTCTGTTAGATGGATCGTTTTTCCGATTCAAATAACCACTCAACCATGATAAATGCAATGCGTTATCGCTTGCTTCCTAGACGCTTCTTCACTCTCATTTTTCAACGTTAGATTGTTCATTATAGTGATTCGTTGATCAGACGAAATCAGGTTTTCATGAACTGGCGTTAATCCACCGATGAATGAGAGATGATGCGCAGATAATCCGATGTGACACACATCAATCCGAGGTGATATCCTGAAGATTCGAGATAGTATCCTGAACAGTCCGAGATGATAATCCTGGAGAGTTCCGTGTTGACATACCATTATATCGACATCAATGTCCGTTAAATCCGAGATGATGTTCACATTTGTACGAAGTAAATCCTTCTGCTCTACACGAGACAATGCTCCCGTATGTACGCGAAATCCGAGGGTTCATGTTTTTCGAAGTTCGGCCGTCTCATTCGAATTACATCCGACGCTATCTCTTTATGTTCTATTTCACTTGTGCATACAGATGCCGTAAAATACAGCTTCAGTATCCAGATGTGAGTATTTACCTAGTTAGTCGCTTTAAAGGAAAATTGCATTCGCGTTTCAGAAAGCCCTGCTGAGCATTAATTTTACGACGCAAGATTCACATTAATAAAATTATATTTTAATGCACAATCATATAAAAGCATTTTTGAACGCTAGTACTTCATGGCGACCTACCTAAATCATCGGAATAAATTTTCATTTTCTGCTTCCATCCTTGAGGTTGACACTTCGTTTCTGATATATCGAGGTCTCGAAAACTTTTCGTCTTCAGCATTTTCTTGTGATGAGCAGACGCAGGCAGCAGCCCGCAGATGCTTGACCACGATCCTAAACCAATTAGTCTCCGTGCTCCCAGCAGCCCTTTGCGAAGTGAGCTTGAATTTCCAGCCACTCGTCCGCAGTCGACGACTCTCAATGTAACACTTGAGTTTCTTCAATTTTTAGAGGATTCCAATGTAAACTCGATGCTTCTTTGTATCGTTGCAGCTTGTTCTTCGTTCTAATGAACAGCGCGGTTTAAACGAACTTGTTCCTTAAATGAACGCAGTCTTGTTGTTCTCCGCACAATGTGTATAATCGTTACTCAATGTGTTAGCCTATTTCTGTGCTGAAGTACTTTTTACACTAACCCACTAAGAAAATTAATTTCTTGAGTCTGAAAGGCAGAGACGCACAAAAGTCTACAGAGTAAGGCCAGATCTGCTCCTTCAAGGAACTCGTATTCTACGATATTCCTTGAGAGCGAGAGAAAGACGCAAACCCAGAAAATTCAACACTACCGAAAAAGGAAAACGCAACTCTTAATCTAATGCAACACATCTTTTCCCCTTGCGAAGAAATGTACGCCATTAAAAATATATACTACTAAGCGCAACCAACTACTCCTGTAAGGAAACATCAAATTAACCTACGGTAAAAATTGTTTTTCTTCTCATGGCTAGAATGGAAATGAAATAGAAGGCATAGAATAAGATTAGCTCACTCGAACAAGCATCTCGTATTTAACAAGACCTCCTGCGAGCGAAAATTAAGGTTTACATGAAGTTAGAAAACATACTCCTAATGAAGAACACATCTCACTCTTGCGAGTGAAAATTAACGTAACACACTGCTAGAAAACACTCCTACTGACAATACATTTATATATAATTTAGAACATAGGAAAAGAACACATAAAGTTAAACGCAAAACTTATTCCTCAAACTTATGGAGATGCTTTTGCCGACGGTTCACCTACACCTAGAACGTAAGTTATATTTTCGCTGAGTGACCGACGCAGCTCGCTCATTCACGGCGGTTTCCGTCATGTCTTCATCCTCGCTGTCGATTGCTTCGTATTCAGCCTCTAGCTCAGCCGCGGCATCATGGTTGCAGGGATACGCTTCACCTCTAAGGTGTGCGACTTTCAATCTATCCAGGTGAACTCTGTCTTCGCGGTTACTATAGAGCGCCTTAATTGTGGCATTCGTCTCTACTTTCTCTGTAATTCGGTAGGGACCAATTCAGTCAGTAGGCCAGGCGTTGGCAACTTCAGCCTTTCCCGTTGGGTTGTGCAACAAGACAATGTCCCCAACTTGCACCTGACTGTTCTTCACTCCGCGCTCTTGTAACTGCACTGATTTGTCGTGCGATGCTTTAGATTTTGCCTTCACAATGTTGAACGCATTGTGGAGTCGTGAGCTTACCTCAGCACTGTAATTTTCACCTAGAGAGTAATAAATGCGAGGGGCTTTTAACCAGTCAATGATGAGAATCTCGGCACCCCTGCCAAAGAACAAGTAGTACGGAATTTCTTCAATGACACTTTGATAGCTGGTGTTTAACGCTAAGCATGTCCAAGGCAAAGCATCATGCCACGATGGTTGATCGCTGGCTGCGAGATGAGACAGAACTGTATTCATGTTCTTGTTCTGACGTTCCATCATCCCATTTGATTGGGGATGATACGCTGAGGTGTTGTGATATTTTATCTTTAATTTTTCGCACACGTTACGGAATAATGCTGATGTGAACTCTGTGCCTCTGTCTGAGATGAGCGTTTTCGCAGGACAATACGTTGTTACGAATTTAGCCAACGCTCGAGTTACTTCCTCTGTCGTCTTGCTTCTGAGCGGGAATGCTGCAACTTATCGGCTGAAGTGATCCACCACGGTTAGGATTATATATGGCCTTCAATCGAAACTGGCATTTCAATTAACTCCTACTCTGTCCAGTGGCTTGTCAATTTCAGGGAATGAACCCATGCTAACACAGATGCGGTTGTTCATTTTACGCTTTTGACACTGCATACAGGAATCGATGTATTTGTTCACATCTCTGGCCATATTTATCCAATAACCGTACTCCAGCACTCGCTTCCAAGTTTTCTAACGGCTTCGATGTGCTCCTATGGTGCTATCATGCGCTAATGTTATTGCTGCTTCTCTCAGAGTGCCAGGGACATCTATTAAGTGCCTTGTTCTATTAGGCTTTCGCTGCGTTTTTCTGTAATACAATATTCCTCCTTCAGCGAAAATTTCGGAGTTCAGAGCAAGACTTGGTGCAGCTCCTGTTTTGTCACTCTCAAGGTAATTTAGTACCGGACCCCACACCGGATCTCTCAACTGTTCTGCGCGCACATTCTCTTTCTGCAAGCTGATTTCCGCCTGTTTCACACAGGGTGAATCATCTAACATCGACGTGAAGAACAGTGTCTTAGGAGCTTCGTTGTCCTCTTTTTCTTCGTTTTCGTCGGCTATGTTTCTCGACAGTGCGTCTGGCACCACATTCTGCGCTCCGGGTCGGTAAACAACATCAAAATCATACTGCGAGAGTGTCAGGGCCCACCTCATGATTCTATTGTTCTTGGTGTTTTTACCTTTGAACAAATATTTAAGGGCCTTGTGATCCGTTATAACTACAAATTTATTACCGTTCAAATAAGGTGAAAAATGGTTTACCGCAGCCACAACTGCTAGTCCTTCACGTTCCGTGATTGAGTAACGTTTTTCTGCATCGTTGAATCGCTTGCTAAAATATCCAATTGGCTGTTCTTTGCCCTCACACTTTTGGTTCAACACTGCACCACAGCCATCATTTGATGCGTCACAACTTAAATAATAGGTTTCGTGAGGGGAAGGTTTTTTCAAGACTGGAGCTTCAATCATCAGCTGTTTAAGTTTGCGGAAGGCTTGCTCATGTTCTTCACTCCACTTGAATATTTGACCCTTCTTGGTGAGCGCGTTAAGGGGCGCAGCTGTGGTTGCAAAGTTCGGGATAAATCTCCGATAGAAATTGAGCGCAGCCACTAATGAGCGCACCTTGTGGGCTGTTGTAGGTCTCGGATAATTTTGCATGGCTTCAACATTTTTGGTGTTCGGGATTAATCCCTCACGACTGATGTAGCATCCTAGATATTTTACTTGCTTCTGAGCAAATTTACACTTGTCTAAGCCAAATTTTACTTCAGCATTCTGAAATTCGTGTAACACTTCTCTCAAATTCTCTAAATGACTCTCGAAGGTCATGGAACTGACACACACATCATCTAAATAGATTGCAGCAAATTTTCCAAGCTGCTTTTTGAGGACGTGGCAAATTACTCTCTGGTACACGGACGTGGAACATTTCAGTCCCATAGGGAGCCTAGCGAATTCAAAATTTCCTTGCTTAGTTTGGAACGCAGTGTATTGCTTGCTTTCCTCATCCAACTCAATTTGATGGAAGGCAGTTTTTGCGTCGACCATAGAATAAAATTCCTTGCCAGCCGCTTCTTCCAACGTTTCCACAATGTTTGGAATGGGATAATGTTCATTCACTACGCGCATGTTCACGGCNTTCGCCATCCTCTTGTTTGAATGGGCCTGTAATCACTCAACAAAATTTTGTATTTTACACCTTTAACATGAACAATGTCCATTTCATCTGCACTGATTGTCTGATGATATTCCTTGAGCAAGACTCGAACTTGCTCCTGTTTTTTATCATCCAAGTGAGTGAGATCAAGCTCATCAATTTGCTGAAACCGCTTTTCTCTGCGGAGATTTTCTGTCTCGCTGTTCACATCGTTGTTTTCTTCTGTAGTGGAACTCTCATCCGCGGTCTCATAGCATGTTGAAATTATTGCTCATTCAGTCAGAGCAATTTCTTCAGCAAAGGGGTTGAACACGGGCATTAGAACATACCCATTTTGCACTTTTGCTGCGGTGGCTCCTACATACGGTGCCCACTTAATTCTAGGCTCTAAAGTTACTTCCTTGCGTTCAAACTTCACATCTGCCCGGCATTTCACCATTGTTTGCGTGCGAGGTTTCACTGTAATGTCTTCTGCGAGAATTATCAATGTCTCCTCCCGCGTTACACACAAAATCTTTGGAGATCTCGGTCCTGGTATAGAAAACATGTTTACATACGTGCCAAACAACGATGCCCTACGATTTCCGAAGTCTATTTTTGCATCGACTTTGTTCATCACTTCTACTCCTATTAGCAGGTCTCCCGGAAATGCATTCTCCGGCACCACAAAACATTTTTGCACTAATTTCTGACCGTTAACTTTTATTAGCACATTTATTTTCCCAAGCACCGGCACAGGCTCTTCTCCAATTGTTTTCAGAGCGATCGATGTTCTCTTTACACTGGCATTTTTGATTCCCGCAACCACACGCTCTTTCACCAAGCATATGTTCGCTCCCGTGTCAAGAAGTGCGGTTACAGGTGTGCCATTTACATGGAGAATGATGCTGGGATTTACTAGTGGAGCTAACGGCCTCCTGGCCCGTTTTTTAGAGGAGGTCCCGTGAAATGTTGCGCTCTACAGTCAGCTCTAATGTGCCCGAACTTCCCGCAATTGAAGCACGGCGGAAGCACGGTTCTGCACTGAGCTAGGTCCACGGGAGGTGCAGGTGGTGCTTCTTGATGCTGCTGTGGTGCCCTCATGTGGTAATTTTGGTAATGATGGTTCCTCAGGCTGCCTCCTCCTCTCCTGTGTGGTGCTTCATCATAGCCTCTTCGTTGATATGGAGAGTGCCGTGCATGTCTGTCCCTCATACTCCATTGTGGTGCTTCATTATTGTCTCTTTGCTGATATGAAGAGTGCCGCATTGTGTGCCCGAAACGCGTAACCTCCTGCTGGAGCCTTCTTTCGCTACGCTCAGGTCTCTCTCTCTCAGATGTCCTTCTTTCTGTAGTTTGTCCTGGTACTGGTAGCACCCGTCGATTTTCCACCTCAACTGCAATATCTCTTATTTCTTGAACTGTGGCAGGCCGTTCATCACTTCGAAACATCCTCGTAATGTCTGCCCTCAACCCCTGCCAAATTAGGTCAACAATAACTAGCTCAGGGTGCCCGGGGTAATTCGCTTTGCATAGCGTTTCAATTCGAGTCACATACTCCGTGACCCCTTCCCTTGCTGCCTGCTTCTTGGTGATGATTTCAAACATCGCCTGAGTGGGATGTTCCACCTGATCTGCGTATGAACGCAGCCATTCCTCTGCCTCTCGCAAATTCGTAACCGTATCAATTTTTTTGTTGCACACTCCCGCTTCTCTTTGATCTAGGCACAGAAAGAAGGCGCGGACCTGTTCGCTGTTATTCAGGTGACCGGTAAGGAACTTCAGCCGTGCCATATGGTTCCCAACATTATTGCCCTTCTTGAATTTTGCTCCCATAGCGTTAACACAACTGGTCACAACTGGCATATTGATTTCCTCAGGCTGACGAGGTGCCTCTGTCTCCTCCACTCGGGCATTGTTTCTCCTTGCTCTTCCAGGCATGATGTTGATCTTATTTAAAAACTAATTCACGAATAATAATTCACGAATAATCACTCGCCGTTCACGCAGTGCATTTGTGAAAATAAAAATTTCAAGTCTATTCACAGTGAGACTTCAATCTCACACCACCTAATTTGTTCAATCATACTTTAGTTTTACTTCGCTGTTTTTTGTTCAGTTATAAACACTTAAATGTTCTACATCTATATTTTGTCCCATTTATTTGGCACAACGCAATTTCCGCCTATTATAGCACTTCACGTGTCATGAATCCTACCTAAGTTTCACTTTCGTTGATGTATGAAATACACATGAACAAAAAAAATTAATATAATATGGGTGTTACACTACCAAATACTAAAAAAAAACGATCAGATTGATCTTGCCAAATTACGTTGTCACGAGATGACGTGCGGTCCTACCCTTCATCAATTTACATTAACAAGGAGACCGAGTTCTCGGAATGGAGGGATTGGCGTACCTCCCTGAAATCATGAAATACACAAAAGTACAGGGAAACAAAACATACGATAAATTGAATAATAAAGACTATACGTTACATATACTAAAAGAAGGTTGGTACTCACCGATGCGAAGGAATGCCACTTACGTAAGCGCTGATCCATGCGCACCCGTAACGCTGAGAGGCTGCTTCCAACATTGAGTAAGAATAATATACACCATGGGAATTTTGCATAAGTTTATGATTAGTGAGTTATCCAACTTCAAAACTAGCTTCAAATCACACTTGCATCCTCAAGTACAGCTTCAGTTCAATTCCTCTGAATTATTCACAGTTCAGTAAAGTATCTTTTGATGCTTGTATGACAGCGTCTCGTAAATTTTCTTCAAGTTGAAATTGAACACGAAGAGATAACTTTCTATGGAGAAACGCCCAGAACAGAGTAACCGCCCTCCTGCAAGGATACCAATTGACCCATTACTTCTCATTGAACTTACTCAACAGATTTGAATCTTTACTTCAATGAATGCCGTTAACTTTATATATCACTTATTGCAAAATATTTCTTGTAAAAAACAAAAACGAAGCTAATCCTCACCCGCCCAATCGACGTTTTGATTTTTTATCTCTGATATAACGTCTCGACCCCGATGGTCGTGCGTGATACTTCTCTTCTCTGAAAAATGGAAAGTATTTACATTACTTTCTANGTTCTCCACTTCTAAAATCTCTCCTAGGGTACTCTGACCATTATATTGGCTGTAAGCCCTCTGATGAGAACGTATGGCCGACTTCGCCCTCTTTTAGGAACACTGGCGATCTTTTTCCATGAAATTCTGCTCTAAATCTTTTCCCTTTGTTTTTCTAATGCTTGGGTGTTTGGTATCCTGCTGTGTCGACAATCTTGTCGCTCCGAGTGTCGCTCGTCCCTACCCCTCAAGCTTGAGTGGTGTTCCATAAATCACTGTAACCCTTCTGGCTAGCCGTCGGGGCGCCTTCACCCATGCCTCTCCAACAAGTCTTTGCTAATCATAACAAGTTCATGTTTCTCACGTCTCCACCCCAGGACCTCTTGGTGTGGCAACATATTCTCCCCGTCGAATGTGGTTTTAAAAAAACAGACTCTCTTGTCCAAGAAAGGCTTACACACAAAATCCTTGCCAAGCACAACACCAACACAAACTCCGACACATGTGAAAACAAGCCACCAGGCACACATGTTAAGCGACACGCTCGTGCTGTTGGAATACGCAGGTACTACAATATCCTAAAAAATATGCAAAACACAAAAGCACAAATCAGTTAACACAAAAAAAGGACACAAATCAGTTGAAAATTCCAAAAATTAAAATGTTTCTCAACAAGTTAATTGTTGTCCTATTTTGCTAGGTGCGAAAAGCTCTCATCAAAAGTTACACATAGCCTTTTGCCTAGTACTTAAAACTCAATCCCTGCGGAGATCCGTTCAAGCAATCTGCACAAAGTATTCGAAATAAATCTTGAATCTCATTTCCCATCAGAAAACTAGTCGCGTAAGAAAACCAATTCAAATCGTGTGTTCTACATGACTGGTCCTGGTAAGGTAATTTGCCATAGTTAATATCGTTGATCTTCAGTCTGCTCTTAAATCGTTAATAGAATATACTGTTAACATCTAGTCCACATGAACAATTTTGTAAAATGAAGCATCGTATATCGAATTAACCATTTCATTGGTCAGTCTAATGTGTAAATAGGTTAATTGAATTAGGTTAAACATCATTGTGCACCTTAGAAAAACGTTGATGGTAGGATGACTAGAAGTCACTGAACTTATTCGGGCCCACAGGTAGCTATACTCAAATTTGACCATTGTACTAGACTTAACAATCTACCTCTGTATCGCTTGTGATAAATAAATTGTTCTAATTGCCTAAAATTTCTATATTTACATAAAAATACGAAATATGCAGGTACAAAATATTTCACCAACACAAATTTATAACAGGAGTGTTTACTTGTATTAGATGCAGAGCATAATGTTTTCCATCTGAGAACAATTCAGTTTGATATTTCAATCTACCCTGGAAAAATCAAGTAATTTTCATATCAACATTCTGCGAAAAATGGATGATGAAATGAGAAACATTGCCTTAGTATTCAGTGAATGTTATTTGAATGAGCCACATTTCATCAAGTCATGTTTTTCAGAGCTGAACTCGGGAATAATATTTTCACTTTATGATACAAACAGTATTGTAGTACTTTTTGTTTAATAAAGTGAAAATATTACCCCTGAATCCAGGTCTGAAAAACATGACTTGATGAAATGTAGCTCATTCAAATAACATTCACTGAATACCAAGGAAATGTTTCTCATTGGATCATCAGTATATTTTCTCATCCAGAAAACAATTTGCCGTGGTACAAGACTAGGAGTCACCTCAACCAAGACGGTGGCACTCGACGATACCTACGAACGATGCGACGAAAAATTGAAAAGGTACAAGCAAGAACGACAATACGAACAACACCAAACAAGGTAACACAACCCAAGACTGAATTACTAACACGAGACAGTAAACACGAACAACACGGGAACGCCGGCAGACGAGCGAACCCACCAACGCCACAACCTTACACCACGACTTCCAGCTTCTGTCTGGTGACTCTGGTCGCCACTTGTTGCCCGCATGCTGGCAACCACATTTTCACTTCTACAAAAACAGTACCAATTATTAGTGGTAAGTTAGGAAAACTTGTCAGAAAGTAACTCTCTGCGCAAATGAATATGGGTATACAAGAAATATTTAATTAAATATCTGTTCAAATTCTGTAATTTAAAGTATATGCATACATATTTTGAAGCAATGTAAAACAGTACCAGCGTTCCACCTTGGACGTTACAATTAACAACACTGCAATGCGAAGCTGCAATATCATGCAAAATCTTCAAACTTAAGTTCTGATGTAAGTTCGATAATGCGGAGGTTAGAATAATGTTTATCTTTTGTTTTCTACTTTGAAAGCAAAGAAATTGTTTCTCTTCTGAGTGTCTTAATTAACTAATCTAAAAATATTCTCATTAATTGGAGCTTTGAATCTATAAAGGTTTAAGGCTTCCATTTTTTTTAATTGTTTTTATCAGAAAACAACTCATTCAGGTTTAGGATTGTGATGAATGCGAACATGTTTTTTAAACATTAACCCCCTGGTATTCAAATTTCATAAAAACGAGCAAGGTTTCGAAGCTTGAGTTATGTATTTCGAAAAGTCAGAAATGCATTTTGTTCGTTTGAATCAAAATGTAATAATGTATTTCATAAATCCAAAATTTTCCTACACAAATAAGCAATTTAGCAGTAATTTTCACATTTTACACATTCATCGCATTGGTCTAGCATTACTTAACTTCATCATTTCACTTTCAACTTAGAGTAAAGAGAGTTAAACTTGAACATTCAAAGTAGAATTCAAAACATTTAGAGCTTAAATTAAAGACCATAAACTTCATATTACAATATCTAATAATAAAATTAATTGTATAAATGTTAATTAATAATATGTGAAGACAGAATTAAGGTATCAAATAACTTCGAAATGGGAATTTAGACTTTCATGATGAAGAATCGAAGCTCAAATTACATCATATGTAGATTATGTAAAATGATTTCATTCGACCATGAAAAATACATAACATAATTTGACTTGACTTGCCATTGATTAGACTTGAACTTGCGCCGTTAAACCTATCTAGTATTGCCAAATAATTAATTTAAAAATAGTAATCAACATCAAACTATGAAGTACAATCTGCAAAAATGACCGTGTTTTTACCGTCATTTTTCTACGGTAGGAATGTTAGTCAGAAATTGAGGTAAATAAAGGTCATCATCATCGGTGGGCGTTTTTAACGTCAGATATTACCGGTGATCATCAGTAATGTACATATCGTTGTATTTCTTACGGTAAACGATGAAAACCGATGAAAATTACCGGTCAGCCGACAATAAAATTCGGACTGTGTATCATCTTGGAAATGGCGTTCTCCTCTGGAAACAGCGCTTGAACCATGGATGAACTTGGTCACCCAAAATTCGTAAATTGTTTCGGCCATTAATTCTTGCGCGAAAAAAATCCTCAGCCAGGCGAATTTACAAGAAATAGCGCCCCAGATCATCACAGAACCTATGCCATGTTGTACGGTTAGGAGAAGGCAGCCTAGATTAAAGGCGTCTTTCGGCTGTCTCCAAAGATACACTAGGCCGAAGGTCGGAAATAAGGTAAACGATGATTTATCAGAGAAAATCACATTTTTCCGCTGCTCGACGGATCAATTCTGGTGGTTTCACACCACTCTAAAAGTTTCGAAACGTTTGTCTCTGAAAGTAGAGGTTTTCTAATTGCAGCTCTTCCGTAGAATCCTGATTTGTGCAGCTCCCGACGAACACTTTTTGTGGAAACTGTGTTCTGTAAATGTTCATTGAGGTTTGCAGTGATTTCAAGAGCCGTGGTCATGTGACCCTCTCTCACTATTGGATTTAGAGTCCGACGGCTCTCTCAGAAAACTTCGACCTTCAGTCAGGACGTTTGAGTCGGTATTGCTGAAGACGTCTTTCCTTAATTCTTATTCAAAGGCAGTCATTACTTCTGAGACAGTACCTCTTGAAACGTAACCATTGCGGCAGTTCCTGTTACAATAGCAGCTGCCATACAAGGACCAACAATTTGGCCTTGTTAAAAGTCAGAAAGGTCTACCATTTCATAAGCTCAAAATATCAAATAGCTACAATAATGAAAAATAAAACATTAAAATGAGTCAAGTTTTGATTGTCTAAAACTTGTTCAAAGATTACGATTCCATAATGTTAGGTGTTTAAATTATTTTGTCCAAAATATTTAACTGCCTCAAGGACGTAAAACACTTCTTTGGTCCTACTTTTGCATCCGCAAGCTGATCCTGAGAGGGCAATCAATAATTGCAAAGGTAGAGCACTGAGTGTCGTGGACCAGTTTTAACGTCGCTGATATGACAAGATTCTCCGCTTCTTCTGATGGAATATTCAAAAAAATTCGTTGAATCCAAATGTTCGTAAAATAAAGTAGAATTCTACACAATAATTGCGAATTTTACGCATGATATTCTAATTTCGAAACTGTATTCGAATAATGTGTGAAAAATATTCCGTGTTAATGTTCAAGCGCCGAGTCTTTTGTTTCCTTTCAATTGTTTTTGTGATTCGTTTATTTTAATAAATTTGACAATAAAAGCATAATAATCCTCTCTAGCCCCTCAGGGGGATACAAGTATTGTATCTATGGGAACTAGCGCTCCCAGGGGGACAATGTGAGGGCCCTAGCTAACGGTTAGGTAGGCTTCCCTGTTGTTAAAATAACACAGGTTTTTGTTTACCAAACGCACGGAAACGCAACGAAAAGCAACGAAACACAACGCAACGAAACACAACGAAACGAAACGCAACGAAACAAAACTCAACGAAACAAAACCCAACGAAACAAAATGCAACGAAACAAAATGCAACGAAACCAAACGCAACGAAACCAAATGCAACGAAACAAAATGCAACGAAACAAAATGCAACGAAACAAAAATGCAACGAAACAAAATGCAACGAAACGCAATGAAACGCAACGAAACGCAATGAAACGCAACGAAACGCAATGAAACGCAACGAAACACAGTGAAACACAACAATGCGCAACGAAACGCTGCTTACGACCTAATTTAAATGTCTCAGTAATTTTGTTTTGTAATTGACTCACCTTCATTGATAAACTGTTAAATTGATATTATTATAACTATGAAAAATATCCTTTGGTAGAAATACCAAAGCGACAGCTAAATAGTCTAAGACCGAAGCTGTCGTTAAATGAGCTTATTATTATTATTATTATTATCTATGATCATTAAAATGTTATATCTAAGCTTGCTCAAAATGTGCGAACAGAAACTCCACAGCACACGTGTAGGATATTTTTTAATTTAACTTTATTTCACTAAGATCGTCTGAGAACAGCACCTGGGTCATTACCTTAATCCTGCCGGAATGGTAATGGCTTGAGTAGTAAATTTCAGATACTAAATCTCTGTTTTCTTATTATATTTGTATTCATTTTCGGACTGTGGAGGCCTAAATTTCGACAAAGCCCCATGATGTATGCAAATTACTGTATGCCGTGTAGCTGTAGTGGAATGCTGCCTGCGACCGCTCATTATTTCTAGTTCCATGAGTTGTTTCCATACTCTAGGTTATACCAGGGCGCCTTACTACGCAGTTCAAAGAGCCGGGCTAGATGCTCATGATTAATGTACAGCGATAAACTTCTGAGTTGAAATAAAGTTGTCTACTGATTACAGAGAAGAGATGAGAGGGGGGGGAGTTGAATGACCACAGTCGTTTTGCCAGCTAGAAGTGTGAGTTAGCTTTACTGCCATGAAATTTGAATAAGATGACGTTGATAGATCTGGATAAGACGATTTCTTGTTCTACTTTGGTTAATAGGTTACAAATTTTTGCCGAATGAAAATAGTTATTTCGGGAGAGAGAGGAAACAAGTGTACGATTCCCCAATCCTGTAATACACCATTTCAAATATTTTTATTTCATTTACATTTTAATGAATGCCAAGGCTACCAATGTACTGTGAGAGCTGTTAACGTTGCTTTTGTTAGAAATGGGTGAATGAATGTATTTTCAAGGTATTTATGACCAATAAAATGTATCTAGAATTTGGATCCCACCTCACAGTTGAAATTTGACGCACAGGGCCGGGCTCTCATTCGAAATTAAAATAGTTGCAATACTTAATCAGTCACTGTTTTGCTAGAGCCCTACCAGCACAGCTTCCTTCATCTATTGCAACCATTTTAAATATCGATCGCTAATATCAACTACTAAAACCTTTGTAAGCCACGTACATACAATATCCCAATTCAAATATGGATGAAGGAAATCTAACACACACTCTATTTTCCTTAACTATATCACGTTTCCCACGTATTGGGCCATATGAGTACCAGTAGGGAAATTGCTCATCTCGTACCTGTATAAATGAATGACATTCTACCTGTTTGGCAACCTTTTTAAAAAATTACTTTTATCATACGAGGGGAAATGTTGTCGTGCAATTGCATTTTCATATTTCTCAGAAAGGATGAAAATGTATTCAAGCAGTAGAGTAGATTTCCATGATCTGCCTCTAACGATCGAACCTTATCAATCGATAACAACCTCGGTAACGCGGTGAAAGTGTTAAAAACTATTTGGCTGTGTAGACCACACAGAGTTTTTCTACAAAAATGAATCAAATCCAACCTTTAAAACTGTTGGCAATGTGCAGAAGTTGGCGATTTAATTTTAAAGCTGCAAAACCTAACCCATGGACGTCCTCAAGGATTTGTTCTCCATCCTCTTCGATAACTGATCTTCATTACTAAATAATGAAATCAACATATATCATCAAATTAATTTAATTTAAAGATGACTGTGCATTATCCTTCAGTTTCTCCGTTGAAAACACCATAAACATTGTATCCATTGAAGCTCGTGGCTAATGAAATCAATACAAACGTAATCATGACTAAACATACACTATTCTCAAATTTGAAACAATCTCTCTCTAACCTTGTGAAAAGGCGTGAATAAATTCAAAACACAGACAGCTGCAAACATCAGAAAATAATACTACGTTGACGAAAATTTGAGCTTCATATATCTTTACTATCATACTCGTATAAAGACGTCGACATTCATTAAAATTTGATACATAGTCACGTATATCCCGCAATGAGAAGCACTAAAAATTCTTAACAAGGATCTGAGCTCTCAGTTATCGAAAATGACGGCGGGTGAAGGAAAAGTCTCGCAACAGTGCAATATAATTTACTGTTTTAAAGTTCAGCTTGAAGTTTACACTGGCAACACAACTGCCCCTCGCCAGTCGGGGAGAACCAAGCCATGACGGTTAGGTAGCGCAGGACCCCGGCTGACCCACCGGCACACACGAGTAGGAAGGTCGAGATCGGGCTGCAAACAAATAATTTGGTTAATAATGACCTCAAGGAAGCGGATGGGTGTGAGCTGGAAGCAAAGATTGTTCTATTATAGGTACCGTAAGACAAACGAGAAAAAGGTTGAATTCAAGGATTTTTTACGTATGACGTAAATTAGGAAAATAGCAATATACTAGCAATATTTTAGCAGTTCTTACAATTACAAATGAGCAATAAGTCAGCCATAGCGTTATATTCGTGAATTAGCAATAAGTTACCAATAGTGTTATATTCATAAATTAGAAATGAGGTAGCAACAAGGTTTCATTAGCAATAAGTTAGCAATAAGGTAGCAACAATGTTTCATTAGTAATGAGTTAGCAATAAATTATGGTTTTACATTAGAAATAAGTTACTCTAGCTCAATCGCTTCCCTCTATAGAGACCTAAAGCCCGCACCGACCAACACTGAATTTGTAGGGAGGATGGAGGGGGGAACCGACATCGTTTTAGGATGGAGGATTCGCTACGAAGGGTCGAACGTACACAGCGCTATATGCCACTGCGACCCACCTCGTAAGCGAAAGGGTTCCGTAGCCTCCGCTGCGATGCAAGGTCTGCAGGACGTCCACGAGGGTGATATCGGTGCCGTCGGTGCGATGTTGTCGAGGCGGCCAACAGCTCGTGGTAGCGCTAGAGGCCCGCAGTCTAACAACCCAAGCGACACGGCAGCAGCGTATCACCCATCCTCAGCAGAGCGCGAAAGCAGTCGCGGCGCCCACCGCACCCGCCAGCCCAAGGAACCACCGCCTCTTACTCAGCCGTGATGATGCTGAACGATCTCGAAAATGGCCAAAAGGTGGTCATTCGAACTAACGATTGCACAGAGGTTAAGTGGAATGTCAACGTGCTGATGGTTGGGCGTGAACTCCCATTTCCTGAGCGGAGAAGCTGGAAATCTAGTTCTTTGTGTGCGATTGACAGAAGGTCAGGTCGCAAATGACAATATCACTGAATCGGTCTGACCCTATTAGCATCCTCTTAGTGAATAATGGTTATATTGTACATCAGTACAATTAATAAGATATTGAAACTAGGTAGAGCACAGACAAACATAAACAGGTTAAATATCCTCCAATTGAAAATCAAGGACATATCACCGGTGGATTAAGGACGTGACGGTCGATTATGTGCGATTCATAGGCTGGTCGGCCTGCTCTGCATTAACAATCCCTCAACGCGCTCTTAACTACGCGCGGTCGAGCTCGGACGTGAAACTCAAAGTTGGCCATGAACGATTTGAAGGCGCAAAAATTTTCAGTCGGGTATTAATGGCCGTAACATTTGAGAGCGGCAATCTGCGGTTTGCAGCCTTACAAATGTAAACTGCCGATAGTGTGCTGCCGGTGGTGTGCTGTCGGTGGTGGGCTATAGGAGTATTCTGCAAGCGGTGTGCTGCAGGTAATAAGCTGCAGGTGATGTCCTGCGCGCAGTTTGCTGCAGATGGTGTGCTGCAGATGGTGTCCTGCAGGTGGTGTGCTGCAGGTGGTGAGCTGCAAGCTGGTGTGCTGCCGGTGCTGTGTTGCAGGTGTATGCTGCAGGTAGTGTGCTGCAGGAAGTGTGCTGCAGGTAGTGTGCTGCAGGTGATGTGCTGCAGATAGTGTGCTGCAGTAAATTATCGTCGTGCCTATAATGGATGGACGTCACCCATCAAACTTTTGTTTTGACATTGTTGCGTACACTGCATTTAGCTTAAAACAATATGTCGAATATTTTATTTCATGTTCATTCTTCTCCCGAAATGTCCAAAACATAGTAAATGAACACTTTACTATGTTATACAATACAAACATTGGTGAGTTCGCTTGCGTTCATTAATATCCTAACCATTGGTATTGCAATGTTTTTATTTCATTCTTCAATGAAATTTCACACGTCAGCAGAAATGGTTGAAATGAAATAATACCTCATTTCATGATCAGTTTTATTACTTGGTCTTTCCAAATTTTAAGGAAAAGGTGTTAGTTTAAGTTTTTATTAAGGGAACCATTTCCAAAAACTGGAAACTTTTTTTTCTATTGGACATACGTCTATGAAAATTTGCAGACCACTAGATCTCCGCATTTGTAACAACTTATCTTCTATAAAATTTTTTCATTAGGGCATAGAAAATTGATTATTCCTTATAATAAAAAATAAATAAATACATATTTTTCATAATAACTCCGGCATTTACAAAGCTAGAGCAATGCGGTTTATTGCATTTGAAAGTAAAATGCGTGCTCTAACAAGCTAATAGATAGGTTTTTTTGATTTATTCCATTCTGAATTTATATAAATTTTTTTAAAAGAGGTAGGGTAAAAGTTATAATTTTAGGGTAAAAAGTTTAGGGAAAGTTTAACATACAATTTAAAAAAAATTGATCTATTAACGTTTTAGAGCGCACATTTCACTTTCAAATGGAATAAACCGCATTGCTCTAGCTGTGTAAATGCCGGAGTTATTATCAAAAACGTCTTGAAAACTTACTTGTTATTTAAACAATATTTTTAAGATTAAAAATGCTTCTCCTCCTCCAGTTTTTGAGTAACAGTGATAATTTTTGTATTATTGGATGCGAAAAAACGATTGCTTCCCAAAAAGTTGAATCGTTTTTCAAAATTCCTTTTTGTTCCAAAGTTATGACGCCATAAATTTGAAAAAAAAAATTATTTTTTAAATTTTTTCATTTTTCCAATTAAAATTCTAAATTTGAGGTAAAGCATTTATTTTTTTTAAATGTCCACGTTATTCTGCATCCAATGATACCAAAATCATTACTGTAGCTCAAAAACTGTCAGAGAAGAAGCATTTAGAAAACCCCCCAAAAAATGTCGTTTTCTATGATTTCCCATTTTCTTTTCAAGAAAATCGCATTTTGTCACAAATGATAAATGATTCCAAATTGCATTTCCTATCAGTGTAATAAATTTCATTGCTCTAAATTCAATAATCAAGAAAAGTTTCGGAAGGGGGACGCTTACCCTGAGGAATAAGAATGATGAAATATAAAAAATGAAAAAAAATTGGAAATTTGAGGAAAAGCATTCAATTTTTTGGAATGTCCACGTTATTCTGCATCTAATGATACCAAAATCATTACTGTTGCTCAAAAACTGTGAGAGAATAAGCATTTAGAAAACCCTCCAATAATGTCGTTTTCTATGATTTCCAATTTTCTTTCAAAGAAAATCGCATTTTTTCTAAGAAGGTATATGATTCTAAATTGCATTTCCTATGACTGTACCAAATTTTATTGCTCTAGGTTCATAAATGAAAAAACAGGTCCGGAAGGGGGATCCTCTCCCCCTTTCGGGGGGGGGCGCTAGCTCCGGGATACGTTCCTGATATTTCTACAAACATTCGGGGACATATCTTAAAATCTTTTAAAGCAATAAAACAAAAAATCGGGACAATCTAATTTTTGACGGAAAATGCTAGGAAATGGTGGCCTTAAATTGTTGAACTTTATGAGTTGGTATATTTTGGGAATATCGCCAAATTTTAAACTTTCCGTACAAAAATTAATTTATGTGTCCCCTTAATGGGATACAACAATTATTGTGTCTATGGGAATTTGCGCTCCCAGGGGAACTATGTAAGGGCTCGAGCTAAAGGTTATGTAACCTTTCATTTTGTTAAAATAGAATAGGTTTTTGTTTCGTTACGGACCATCTTTTTACGATTCACTGCTGTCCTGTTTTTCAGCACCTACTACTTTCTTCTTCCACTTTTTCTTATTTCATGATCATCTTTCTTAGCTTACTCTTTCTACGCACCTTGTGCATAGATTTCGCATTCTTTCAACTCCATTCTAAATGGTGCTTTCATCCTTCCTCTCATGGAACATCTTTGTCGTGGTAAAGGGAAGCTAGAACTTACTTAAATAGTAATAATAAATTTAAATGTTGTGTGCGTTTATTTCATGTCACATACTACAACCATCAGAACAAATACTGAAGATCAATTGTTGTTCGTACTCAATTTTAAGCCAAGACTTCATAATCAACGAAGCCTATTAAAAATACTGAGAGTGCATTTAGAAAAACATGTTTGGAAAAAAATGCCAGTAATTTATCAATTTCTGTGAACACGAGGTTGATGAATAATAGAACGTCTATGAATCGACGACCAAACGAGGATCAATCCGATAATTACCCTGGACTTTCCAGTTTGAATTAGAATAGAATAACATAAAAGCACAATATAATACACTCGTACAGCCTTGGTTAATCTAATACACTCTTACACGTGAAATATTTGCAATAATTTTTTGTCTGGTTTTACGTACTTTGAAAAAAAAATTTCGAACGTTCAAACGCTTCTGTCTCAAGCGAATTTATCCTAAAAATTACCTCACTCAGCTTATTACAAGTTCTCGTGATTAATGTTGCAACAGCTGGTGTGACGGTCTTCTTCAAACAATTGCGTTAGGTAAGTTGTGACTCAGATTCATTAATTATTGTGATCCGGGATGCTTGAATATTCTGTTTTTCGCAGTTTTACCAGTGATTATCAGTCAATCGGCAGAATTGATTTAATATTATCGTTCATGTTTCACGTAGTGAACTGTTAACACACGAGAACAATGCTTGTTTGTTATGTTAGCATGATTGATGGACACTAAAAATTGGTAATCGCAATATTGAAGTGGTAGTTATAGTTTTGCAGAATCTTTGTAATTTCTACTGTAAAATATTTAAAATATACTAGATTTGTTCCCTCAAGTAAGTTTAAAATAAGATATCATTCACACAATTTCATAGAAATGTAAATGAACTTGAACCCATGAATTTCTTTTATCCTCATCATAATTCTTGAATTTCTGAGAAGAATGAATAGTTATATAAATTCATAATAATTTGACAAAAAAGAGTTTCAAAAGGTGTCAACACTTAAATTCTGAATAGTTTTAGTGACTACACCTTTTTAACTTAAATTTAAAAACCTTTCAAGTTCAAATCAAAAACAAGTTTAATTTGAAAAAAGCTCAAGTTCACTTTAAAGTGGACTTGAGCTTTTTTAAATTAAACTTGTTAAACCTTTAGCTCGAGCCCTTACAAAGTTCCCCTGGGAGCGCAAATTCCCATAGACACAATAATTGTTGTATCCCATTGAGGGGACACATAAATTCATTTTTGTACGGAAAGTTTAAAATTTGGCGATATTCCCAAAATATACTACCTCATAAAGTTCAACTATTTAATAAAAACTTAAACTAACACCTTTTCCTGAAAATTTGGAAAGACCAAGTAATAAAACTGATCGTGAAATGAGGTACTATTTCATTTCAACTATTTCTGCTGACGTGTGACATTTCGTTGAAGAATGAAATAAAAACATTGCAATACCAATGGTAAGGATTTAAATGAGCGCAAGCGAACTCACCAATGTTTTTATTGTATAACATAGTAAAGTGTTCATTTACTGTGTTTTGAACATTTCGGGTGAAGAATGAACATGAAATAAAATATTCGACATATTGTTTTAAGCTAAATGTCGTGTACGCAACAATGTCAAAACAAACGTTTGATGGGTGACTTCCATCCATTATAGGCACGACGATAATTTTTTGCAGCACACTATCTGCAGCACATCACCTGCAGCACACTACCTGCAGCACATCACCTGCAGCACACTACCTGCAGCACACTTCCTGCAGCACACTACCTGCAGCATACACCTGCAACACACCACCTGCAGGACACCATCTGCAGCACACCATCGGCAGCACACCATCTGCAGCAAACACGTGCGCAGGACATCACCTGCAGCTTCTTACCTGCCGCACACCGCTTGCAGAATACTCTTATAGCACACCACCGACAGCACACCACCGGCAGCACACTATCGCAGTTTACATTTATAAGGCTGCAAACCGCAGATTGCCGCTCTCAAATTTAACGGCCATTAATAACCGACTGAAAATTTTGCGCCTTCAAATCGTCCATGGCCAACTTTCAGTTTCACGTCCGAGCTCGACCGCGCGTAGTTAAGAGCGAGTTGAGGGATTGTTAATGCAGAGCAGGCCGTCCAGTCTATGAATCGCACATAATCGACCGTCACGTCCTTAATCCACCGGTGATGTGTCCTTGATTTTCAATGGGAGAATAGTTAACCTGTTTATGTTTATCTGTGCTCTACCTAGTTTCAATATCTCATTAATTTTACTGAGAGCTCAGTTCCTTGTTAAGAATTTTTAGTGCTTCTCATTGCGGGATATACGTGACTATGTACCAAATTTTAATGAATGTCGAGGTCTTTATACGTGTATGATAGTAAAGATATTTGAAGCTCAAATTTTCGTCTACGTAGTATTATTTTCAGATGTTTGCAGCTGTCAGTGTTTTGAATTTATTCACGCCTAATCATAACGTTAGAGAGAGATTGTTTCGTATATGAGAATAGTGTATGTTTAGTCATGATTACGTTTGTATTGATTTCATTAGCCACGAGCTTCAATGGATACAATGTTTATGGTGTTTTCAACGGAGAAACTGAAGGATAAGGCACAGTCATCTTTAAATTATATTAATTTGATGATATTTGTTGATTTCATGATTTAGTAATGAAGATCAGTTATCGAAGAGGATGGAGAACAAATCCTTGAGGACGTCCATGGGTTAGGTTTAGCAGCTTTAAAATTAAATCGCCAACTTCTGCACATTGCCCACAGTTTTAAAGGTTGGATTTGATTCATTTTTGTGGAAAAACTCTGTGTGGTCTACACAGCCAAATAGTTTTTAACACTTTCACCGCGTTACCGAGGTTGTTATCGATTGATTAGGTTCGATCGTTAGAGGCAGATCATGGAAATCTACTGTACTGCTTGAATAAATTTTCATCCTTTCTGAGAAATATGAAAATACAATTGCACGACAACATTTCCCCTCGTATGATATTAGTTATTTTTTATAAAGGTTGCCAAACAGGTAGAATGTCATTCATTTATACAGGTACGAGATGAGCAATTTCCCTACTGGTACTCATATGGCCCAATACGTGGGAAACGTGATAACGTTAACGAAAATAGAGTGTGTTAGATTTCTCTTACCATATTTGGATTGGGATATTGTATGTACGTGGCTTACAAACGTTTTAGCTGTTGGTATTAGCGATCGATATTTAAAATGGTTGCAATAGATGAAGGAAGGTGTACTGGTAGGGCTTGAGCAAAGCAGTGACTGATTAAGTATTTTAACTATTTTAATTTCGAATAAGAGCCCGGCCATGTGAGTCAAATTTCAACTGTGAGGTGGGATCAAAATTCTAGATACATTTTATTGTTCATAAATACCTTGAAAATACATTCATTCACCCATTTCTAACAAAAGCAACGTTAACAGCTCTCACAGTAAATTGGTAGCCTTGGCATTCATTAACATGTAAATGAAATACAAATATTTGAAATGATTTATTACAGGATTGGTGAAGCGTACACTTGTTTCCTCTCTCTCCCGAAATAACTATTTTCATGCGGCAAAAATTTTTAACCCATTAACCAAAGTGAAACAAGAAATCGTCTTATTCAGATCTATCAACGTCATCTAATTCAAATTTCATGGCACTAAAGCTAACTCACACTTCTAGCTGGCAAAACGACTGTGGTCATTCAACTCCCCCCCCNCTCATCTCTTTTCTGTAATCAGTAGACAACTTTATTTCAACTCAGAAGTTTATCGCTGTACATTAATCATGAGCATCTAGCCCGGCTCTTTGAACTGCGTAATAAGGCGCCCTGGTATAACCTAGAGTATGGAAACAACTCATGGAACTAGAAATAATAACCGGCCGCAGGCAGCATTCCACTCCAGCCACACGGCATACAGTCATTTGCATACATCATGGGGCTTTGTCGAAATATGGGCCTCCACAGTCCGAAAATGAATACAAATATAATAAGAAAACAGAGATTTAGTACCTGAAACTTACTTCTCAAGCCATTACCATTCCGGCAGGATTAAGGTAATGACCCAGGTGCTGTTCTCAGACGATCTTAGTGAAATAAAGTTAAATTAAAAAATATCCTACACGTGTGCTGTGGAGTTTCTGTTCGCACATTGTGAGCAAGCTTAGATATAACATTTCAATGATCATAGATAGGATTATTATGCTTTTATTGCCAAATATATTAAAATAAACGAATCACAAAAACAATTGAAAGGAAACAAAAGACTCGGCGATTGAACATAAACACGAAATATTTTTCACAAATTATTCGAATACAGTTTCGAAATTAGAATACCATGCGTGAAATTCCTTATTTTTGTGTAGAATTCTACTTTATTTTACAAACATTTGGATTCAACGAATGTTTTTGAATATTCTATCAGAAGAAGCGGAGAATCTTGTCATATCAGCGACGTTAAAACTGGTGCACGACACTCTGTGCTCTACCTTTGCAATTATTGATTGCCCTCTCAGGATCAGCTTGCGGATGCAAAAGTAGGACCAAGGAAGTGTTTTACGTCCTTGAGGCAGTTAAAGATATTATACAAAATAATGGAAACACTTAACATTGTGGAATCGAAATCTTTGAACAAGTTTTAGACAATCAAAACTTGACTCATTTTAATGTTTTATTTTTCATTATTGTAGCTATTTGATATTTTGAGCTTCGAAATGGTAGACCTTTCTGACTTTTAACAAGGCCAAATTGTTGGTCCTTGTATGGCAGCTGCTATTGTAACAGAAACTGCCGCTAGGGTTACGTTTCATGAGGTACTGTCTCAGAAGTAATGACTGCCTTTGAATAAGAAGGAAAGACGTCCTCAGCAATACCGACTCAAACGTCCTGACCGAAGGTCGAAGTTTTCTGAGAGAGCCGTCGGACTCTAAATCCAATAGTGAGAGAGGGTCACATGACCACGGCTCTTGAAATCACTGCAAACCTCAATGAACATTTACAGAACACAGTTTCCACAAAAAGTGTTCGTCGGGAGCTGCACAAATCAGGATTCTACGGAAGAGCTGCAATTAGAAAACCTCTACTTACAGAGACAAACGTTTCGAAACTTTTAGAGTGGTGTGAAACCACCAGAATTGATCCGTCGAGCAGCGGAAAAATGTGATTTTCTCTGATAAATCATCGTTAACCTTATTTCCGACCTTCGGCCTAGTGTATCTTTGGGAAGAGCCGAAAGACGCCTTTAATCTAGGCTGCCTTCTCCTAACCGTTCAACGTGGCATAGGTTCTAAGATGATCTGGGGCGCTATTTCTTGTAAATTCGCTTGGCTGAGGATTTTTTCCGTGGAAGAATTAATGGCCGAAACTATTTACGAATTTTGGGTGACCAAGTTCATCCTATGGTTCAAGCGCTGTTTCCAGAGGAGAACGCCATTTCCAAGATGATACACAGTCCGAATTTTATTGTCGGCTGACCGGTAATTATCATCGGTTTTCATCGTTTACCGTAAGAAATACAACGATATGTATATTACTGATGATCACCGGAAATTTCACCGGCCCACCGATGATGATGACCTTTATTTACCTCGATTTCTGACTAACATTCCTACCGTAGAAAAATGACGGTAAAAATACAGTCATTTTTCAGATTATACTTCATAATTTGATGTTGATTACTATTTTTAAATTAATTATTTGGCAATACTAGATAGGTTTAACGGCGCAAGTTCAAGTCTAATCAATGGCAAGTCAAGTCAAATTATGTTTTGTATTTTTCATGGTCAAATGGAATCATTTTACATAAACTACATATGATGTAATTTGAGCTTCGATTCTTCATCATGAAAGTCAAAATTCCCATTTCGAAGTTATTTGAAACTTTTATTCTGTCTTCACAAATTATTAATCAACATTTATACAATTAATTTTATTATTAGATATTGTAATTTGAAGTTTATGGTCTTTAATTTAAGCTCTAAATGTTTTGAATTCTACTTTGAATGTTAAAGTTTAACTCTCTTTACTCTAAGTTGAAAGTGAAATGATGAAGTTGAGTAATGCTAGACCAATGCAATGAATGTGTAAAATGTGAAAATTACTGCTAAATTGCTTATTTGTGTAGGAAAAATTTTTGATTTATGAAATACATTATAACATTTTGATTCAAACGAACAAAATGCATTTCTGACTTTTCGAAATACATAACTCAAGCTTCGAAACCTTGCTCGTTTTTATGAAATTTGAATACCAGGGGGTTGATGTTAAAAAAACATGTTCGCATTCATCACAATCCTAAACCTGAATGAGTTATTTTCTGATAAAAACAATTTTATAAATGGAAGCCTTAAACCTTTATAGATTCAAAGCTCCAATTAATGAGAATATTTTTAGATTAGTTAATTAAGACTCTCAGAAGAAAAACAATTTCTTTTCTTTGCTTTCCAAGTAGTAAACAAAAGATAAACATTATTGGAACCTCCGCGTTATCGAACTTACATCAGAACTTAAGTTTAAAGATTTTGCATGATATTGCAGCTTCGCATTGCAGTGTTGTTAATTGTAACGTCCAAGGGGGAGCGTTGTTACTGTTTTACATTGCTTCAAAATATGTATGCATATACTTGAAATTACAAAATTTGAACAGATATTAAATTAAATATTTCTTGTATACCCATATTCATTTGTGCTGAGAGTTACTTCCTGACAAGTTTTCTTAACTTACCACTAATAATTGGTACTGTTTTTGTAGAAGTGAAAATGTGGTTGCCAGCATGAGGGCAACAAGTGGCGACCAGAGTCACCAGACAGAAGCTGGAAGTCGTGGTGTAAGGTTGTGGCGTTGGTGCGTTCGCTCGTCTGCCGGCTTTCCAGTGTTGTTCGTGTTTACTGTCTCGTGTTAGTAATTCAGTCTCGGGTTGTGTTACCTTGTTTGGTGTTGTTCGTATTGTCGTTCTTGCTTGTACCTATTCAATTTTTCGTTGCATCGTTCGTCGGTATCGTCGAGTGCCATCGTCTTGGTTGAGGTGACTCCTAGTCTTGTACTACGGCAAATTGTTTTCTGGATGAGAAAATATACTGATGATCCAATGAGAAACATTGCCTTAGTATTCAGTGAATGTTATTTGAATGAGCCACATTTCATCAAGTCATGTTTTTCAGACCTGGATTCAGGGGTAATATTTTCACTTTATGAAACAAAAAGTACTACAATACTGTTTGTATCATAAAGTGAAAATATTATTCCCGAGTCCAGCTCTGAAAAACATGACTTGATGAAATGTGGCTCATTCAAATAACATTCACTGAATACTAAGGCAATGTTTCTCATTTGATCATCCTTTTTTCGCAGAATGTTGGTATGAAAATTATTTGATTTTTTCAGGGTAGATTAAAATATCAAACTGAATTGTCCTCTGATGAAAAACATTGTGCTCTGCATTTAATACAAGTAAACACTCCTGTTATAAATTTGTTTAGGTGATATATTTTGTACATCCATATATCGTATTTTTGTGTAAATATAGAAATTATAGGCAATTAGAACAATTTATTTACCACAAGCGATACAGAGGTAGATTGTTAAATCTAGTACAATGGTCAAATTTGAGTATAGCTACTTGTGGGCCCGAATAAGTTCAGTGACTTCTAGACATCCTACCATCAACGTTTTTCTAAGAAACACAATGATGTTTAACCTAATTCACTTAACCTATCTACGCATTAGACTGACCAATGATATGGTTAATTCGATATACGATGCTTCATTTTACAAAATAGTTCATGTGGACTAGACGTTAACAGTATATTCTATTAACGATTTAAGAGCACACTGAAGATCAACGATATTAACCCTGGCAAATTACCTTACCAGGACCAGACATGTAGAACACACGATTTGACTTGGTTTTCTTACGCGACTAGTTGTCTGATGTGAAATGAAATTCAAGATTTATTTCGAATACTTTGTGCAGATTGCTTGAACGGATCTCCGCAGGGATTGAGTTTCAAGTTTTGGTTCAGACGAAGAGGATACTGTGTTGCGACCGAGCTTTTGAATAATAAGGAAGCATGAATTTACTTCTGTTACGGGTTAAATGGTCGTGATGACCAGTTTGTGCAGTTTATAAATTATTGTTTGAGGTTACTGTTGCCATCATTGGTGAATGTTTTTTACATGAAATTACGAATGGAGAGTTTGTAGAGATCCATAAGTTCAAGTATTTGTAGACTTTTGAGTGAATCATTTGTGTGAGCGTTATTTTCTAGTTTCTTTACCGCCCTGATGACTCTTTTTCGAGGAGTAAAAAGTTTATGGTTTTATTTTTATGATTTCCGTGCCATGCTTCTATTCCATATTGTAAGTATGGTGAAATGGATGGTGAAACCTTCCTTCTTTACTTACTGTTTCTATGCACGTGGGGTCCTGTACGGGAACACTCCTTGAGCATAGATTCCGCTTTCCCTTACCTCCATACCAAATTGTTCCTTCATCCTTACTCTCTTTATACATTTTTGTAGTAGTAAGGGAGGCTAAAACTAATTTATAGTCAGTCAATCACACATATATTAACCTGTGATGTCTCTCTTTGCAGTACCTAGCCTCAGAGGCTATGAATTGTCGCACACAGGCTGAACTGACAGGACTATCCATTATTTATTGTGAGTTTACCGTTCCATAGAAGCTCTTAATAACTCTTCATAGAAACATTTCATAGAAACTCTTCCTAAAAGCTGCATGAATCCTGATTCTACTTAGATGTCTAAATGTCCTGGTCATTCATCATTCATTATGAAACGGTGTTGGTAAGGTTTTTCAATGCAAATAAATCATTCGCTTTTCAATTAGGCAATTCCCAAAATGGGGTGTGAATTTGATTTTTATTTAACGTGCACAATAAATCGTATTTTCAATGTCTAGATGACGGAGCTTCAGTGATGTGTGGGCGTCAGTTTGCGGTACTCCAGCCGTCATGACGGCTGATGTGGCCTAACAAATGTCCTATATACTCTCGTCTTGGACAAGCTCGTCAACGGACGAAATCTCTTTCAAGAAGTATCTCACCTGTCGGTTAATATTAGGTTCGTGTAAGTTCATACTCTTATTTAATGATTTCTTTTATCAATTTTTACTTATATCTTATATCATTTTTTACTGAAATCTTATATCGCCTTTTCGATTTGGTGCAAATAAGTTAATTCAATGTAGTCAAATTCTTGTAACAACGACAGGAAAAATCTGTTGAGAGCTAAACGGAGTAGCATTACTGTACGGATAATCGGTCACCTAATGCTGTCATGAATAGAAAATACGCTATTTATTTGTTTAAGTATTTGTTATTCCTCAATATATTGATCAAAATATAAATGCAGTATTTTTATTTGCATGGACATCAGTCCTCAGTGTTACGTTTTAATATCAGTTTGTTTTATCCAAACGATATCATTTGATTCCGATTTTATCGCATAGATGTGCTCAAAGTTACCTTTAAAATAAATTATCATTAACTTCACAACTCAGCTGAATTTTAGGTTTACCGATATCAAGTGTTGTATTCACAGTTAGGTTAGTTGAATTGACGTTCTCTGATAACTGCCGTAGATGTTGCGCTCGCAACAAGTGAAGCTACCCTGGCTTGCTCTAAACTCGATGGTTGCAGGAAAAGTCAGACGGTAAATGAGTAATTTAATTTATTAAGTTTTCATTTTCCCAGTTTGTATAACTAATGTGTTCCAATTCATCAGATGCTTTAGCTGCAGTCGGCTATGGTGACGGTAAGAAGCAAAAGGCGTCAGCAATCCGGGGTCCTGTGTCTTCGCTATTGGGCTGGCTCTAAGAAACGACGGGAAAATAAATGTAATTTTTCAACATCTGCCTTTTTAACTCCATTGTAAAAATCAGTGACGATTTGACATAATGATTCATAGTGGGACTTATCGTAATTGTCTCATTTTCTGCGATGAAGACCATTTGAGCACTTATTATCAAAGCATTTATCAGCATTACAGCTATTGTTTCTAACAATAGTGCATTGTTACCTGTTACAATAGGCCAGGCCCTGTAATGTTAATCTGTTCAATTATCGTAAATTGTAAGAATTCACACGAAATATTTAGACAGTATTCAACAAATTCCTCGATTATTATTGAGTAATTTTGGAAATTTTTGCTCAGTCTTTAAATTTGCAGTAATTGGACAGATTCGTTTCACAAGGTGTGGCCTATTGGTATCGGGAGCGATTCGCAATTTCTGGGAAAAATCGTTTTCCTGCTTATAAATTTTCGAGAATAGAGTGGTTAAAGTGGGTATTTTGTCTTTTAAATAACGAGACAATGTCGATCATAAACCCAAAAATAAATAATCATCGAAATTTACCGGTAAATTACACGTGTGATTTACCGTCGGCCCGACAATAATTTTCTTCTGAATTTCCCGAAAATTATAGGAAGAAAAAGATTATTATTAGAAAAAACTATAATTGCAGGTAAGTTCAGACGAAAATTATCGTCGGTCAGATGATTCAATTCAGACTGGGTGTATGATTTCAATTTTGACAAGTTGATGAGTGTCAGGTCATGCCACAAGCTATGTCCAAATTTTGAATAAATAAAACAAGTCACAAATGTTTCATTTAACTAAAGATTTAATTGTTAATGTACTTTTGCTGATTGTCTCAGACTTCCTTCGTCTTACATTCATTCTAAAATTCTCTTGTTTTGATTCACAGAACGCACAAAAATCAGTTGCTATCTCTTCCTGCGTAGAAAAAGCATTTTCTTCCAAATGACTTTGTAAGCTATGAAGCAAATGATCGTCTGAAGGAAAAATGTCGAGAGAACAGAGTGGATGAGGAATTTCCTCCTAACCAAGTTCTTCGATCTTTTGTAACGTGATTCTTGCAGTGTGGGGTCATCAAACTCAACTGGACGTCCGGTTCGACACCAATATCCGAGGATAAAATCGCCACTTCTGAATTTTGCAAACCATCTTCTGCAAGTTCTCTCATTCACGCATTCCTCTCCATAAACTGAGTGAGTGTCTCTAACCGTTCGGCTGCTGAGTTTCCATTCATGAACTCATAAAACATTACGTAACTTAAATGGTTCTTGGGTACTTACATGTTAGCAGGGTTTTAATGAAACAAATTTCAATTTTTGCCCTGTAAAATAAAATCTGTTCAGTTTAAATGCATCTAAACATAAAAATGATGTTCAACTAAATTAGACATTGTAAAATACTTCTAAAATTTCGTTCATTTTAATAAAAGGCAAAATTCGGACAGAACTTGTGGGATGACCCGATACTTGAAAGATAATTAAAAATCATTTTCAGACTATTACGACTTTGCTTAGATTTTATTAGTGTTTTTGTTTTATTTTCATCTGATCCGAGAGCACGGAACTAAAATAATTTACAATAAACTTCAGTGTGATGCGAGAGGAATTGACTTAATTTTTGCCGTTACACAACTGTTACTCATTTTTCCTTTGTTAGATTTTCTAATTTTTCGAAACGTTTTCTTTCATAAATTATTACATTTTGCAGTAGACTTTGTTCAATTCTTTGTGGCTTTTTGTGTCAAAGTTTTCTTCTAGAACCTACTTCGTAAAAGTCTTTTGACTGCTTCAACATTCATGTTAGTTCCTTGCTGAGGTACAAAACTCGTTCAACAGCGTATAACCGTATTTTTACCAAACCTATATCTTTAACGCACCTTCAAGTTTTGTAACTTTACTTTTACCTTTGGTAATTGTTCATGTGGTTTTCATTTTGTTCTTTCATTTTTACAACTACCCATCAATCTTTTATTTGTGTGTTCTTTTTGTGTACAATTACTTTTGTTCGTGTAACCATAGTGGTAAGTTGGTGTGACCGGCCGAGTTAAAGCTTGAAATGTGTTTTTTCTTTTCCCCATTCACTGCCTAGGATTAGTGGTAATAATTTATTCAATATTATGCGGTTTGTATATTTTATTTGCAATTTTTACTGTGTTATTTACTAATTTGTCTACTAATTTTCGTTTACTTACCGTCATAAATTCGATGTAACAGGATGAGATGTTCTATTTTTTTTTGTGAATCCAAGTCGTTCATATGTTAATGAAAATTAGAGTAATCTGAATCGACTGAATTTTTGGCTTTGTAAAATTACAAATTCGTTTCTTTGCGAGCTTACTTAATGCCTGGTAGATGTTGTGTCATTTACTTGAATGGTTATTCATTCTAATGTTTAATTTTAAGGAAAAAATGAATTTCATTAACTTCATTTGCTTACGCTGCCCTTTTTTCGTTTCTTGTTGCTTCGGTTTTAGCATTTTAGCATTTGTAACCCCCTTAAACTTCAGTGATTGTTGTTTACAGTTTATTTTCGAAATGGCGGACTATACTATTCGTTGCTATTAAAATATTATTAATAAATTGTGTGTATGTAAGCAAGCATTCTATGCTGTTGTGGTATATGCGTTTTTGATTATATATTTTACTTTTGTATCTTGTTGAATCTAAAACCTTTGTTGTTATTTTCGCATTTTGAGCCGATAGTTTTTTCAACTTCTATACTGTTGTTCTTCAAATTAGAAATTTCTCATTTTCGAGCGTGTTGTTGAAATTGTACTTATCACTGCGTCCAATCGATGAAATTATTTTTGAGCAGAATGTTTTTGGGAGAGGGAAGGTATGTGCCGCCCTCTTCCCACATATAAGCGCTTGCCACTCAGGCTTAGGCGCATTTTGCTTACGCTCTCCATAACGCTAGCACTTGTCTGCCTTCTTTATAGCCTCTGCACACCAGTAAACTGTTCAAAACGTTTCAGCTTTTACTTCCCTACCTGAAGACAGCGGTTGCTCCGTTCGGGAGTCACATACATACGTTCTCGCTAATTTCCCTGTACCTCAAGAAACTCTAAGCAAAAATTAGTGATCATAATAGTAAGGTACAAGAAAATAGTTACGATGATGTTATCTAGCTCATTCTGCAAACCAGTCTTACACCACTAACACCCGATGATTTTCAAAATATTATCGAATTCAATTTCAAAACAAAGGCTTAATTTTGTTATGAAAAAAGCACAGTTCGCAAGCTATCTATTCTTTTGAATTACTGAATCCTAACGCCAGATAAGTTGACGCATTAGCGCTACGAAGAGACAATGGAAGGATTGGGATCAAGTTACCTTTCCTTAATATTTGGCATATGAAAATGGAAAACGGCTGGTTTTTCAAAAACTCTGATTCTACTCTGTCCAGAATATAAATTTCCCAAGAAATTGCTGGGCTATGTTTTCTACAGCAACAAAGAACAGCTTTTGCTATTCTCATCTACTATAATAGAATTTAAGTGTGGTTTGTTTCTAACAGTGACTCCATGAAGACGGGGCAGGGATACTCCCGTCCAAGGTCCTTGGAATTCACCTCGCACAGGAAGAGTCTTCAGTCCTCTCACGATCGCTTCCCAGTAAGATCTGACTTCTGTCTAAATCCCTGATAAAGCTCGGCTGAGTTGCCAAAATAAAATTTCCACAGCAGAAAACCATCCTGTGAATATCTAAAACTTGGTTGAAAAAGCACCGAAGCTCTACCGGGATGACCCACGAACAATCTTAACTTTATTCAATATATGCTCTACTTTCTATTTGAACGCTTACTTTGATTTCCAATTATTTCCTTCTTACGGGAACTTCAGAACACCTGCAGAGACTAACGAGAAATCTACAAGGTGAAGACCTATGAGAAGTACAACCTATTCCAGAGAAATTACAGACTAAATTACTGAGTATATCTATATGCTGCGAATATGGTTAATAATACCTCTAGAAACATCAAAAAATAAAGGTTCAATTAGAAGAAACTTTTGAATCTATTGTCGTTTAATGTTTCACTCAAACTTCTGAGTGAATGATTGCACCAGAAGTTTCAGGGCAATGAAAGCGTGAATTAAATTTATCGAATCACTTAATTTCAGCGCAACTGAATTGCGAAATTTCGGAACAAAGAGCAACAAAACAGATCCATCTGAATCCAGCAAGCTCCGATAGCATTATGTTCGAGAGCTTGAGTTCAATGTATTATCGCTCAATGTAAAAATCTCTCTAACAGACACATGCCTTAATTGTTTACGGTGCCAGATGTGCTCTGACGTACGATGAACGAAAGTATAGTACGCGAATGCTGGCATACATTCTACTATGATACCTAGTGTGTAGAACTTCGTAGTTCTTTGGGTGCGTATAGGGTACTCGAAAACGTGCAGGCTTATCCAAACGGTTTCTGCAACAATATAGTACAAACACACTTAGGATCTAGCTCTAAAACAAAGTTGATTGCACCTAAATTTCACCATTATGCCTTTTAATAAACTAAATAAACACACTCAACAAAAATGCTGAAACCAATCATATACACAAAGTCAATTTAGGGATTATTGCGCGGTATAAAATAGTTTATGTCACAATAACAAAAATATTAAAACCTTACTGAATTATTAGCCCCTTTCGACGTACTCTTCCGTGTCTAGACAGAAATGCCTATAAAATACACAGATCTTAACGAGCTATAGACCAAGATAAAGCTCAGACTAAATGTACCTACCGCACACGCATGAGCTTCTCTAACACCTAGCAAACACTTTCATCTGCTATATCCTAGAGGAAATTTTTAATCAAAGACGATTTTCCTGTCCCATGACAAGGATATCACACTTTAATCAGATGTATTTTCTAATGGGTGACTAAAACGGATATTATCTCCACGCATGATATTCATGTGTGGAAACGGAGAATTGCAAAATATCTTAAAAAGTTAGTTTTCAACTTGATATTACAATTGATTCAATCTGAGCATTGCAAAAGGTGACTGTTTGTCAATTTGATTTTTCACTTTGTACAGTAATCACTGTGAAAGATTAGGAAAAAATATTGCACATGTGATTTTGTGTTCAATAGGGTATTGGGATGCCAACTAATACTCAACTCTTACAGACTAAAGTTCTTAATGATTAACCTAAGTTACTAAATAAAACATTTGATCTTTTATGTATGCAGATCTACAATATAACAAATGTTGCTACATGGCATATGCTATTTGATGAAGGAATTTAATCAAACAATTTCACTTCTAAGACAGCTGCTAATCCTTTAATTTTTATATTTTCTAGACTACGGTTTGTAAATCATGAAACAAGGTGCTCAAAAGTTTTAATTGATATGTTCGCCAATTCTACAAATAATTTTTACGAGTGCAAGATTCTTCAGGCTTCTTTGCTCGATCTGGTATGTCACTTTTCAAAAAGATTTTCAGTCAGGTTGAGCTAATGCCTCCGGTATCTCCAGGAATGCTCACAAGATTCGTCGAGTCGAAATCGTGATCGGAGATATAGTACCATTTGTGATTACTCGAAAGGGGATAACAGGATGGATCAGCGTCATATTTTCGTTTATTTTCTCGCTGAGCAGGTTAAATTTACGTGGAAAATCTTAGGAGATTAGCAGCGCTGTGTCGAATGAATGAAGAAATATTCAGTTTCCCATTTTGGATTTGATCTAACAAAAAATAGAAGCAAAGTCGAGCTTGCCAAAACCCGCTTTTAACCTGCGCAATTCGCTTTGAATATTTAAACTGAGGAAATGTTATACTCACTCAATTTTTTACGTAATCTGTAAGTTAAGGGCCTCACTCTATTACTGGAGCATGCAAGTTGGACGAGAAAGCGTTTCCTTTCGTTTTTTCCTTTTCATTTCGGTCCTATCTAACACTCTAACATGAAGTCATCAAAATGTCACTGGTAAAACTTAAGTTTAGAACATTTCAACCAGCAAACGAAGATACTGTATGCTGAAAGTTTAACAGTGTCATCTGAAATCTGCCTGAACAACAGCCCCGTTCTTTCATGTGAAATATTGTACAAGCTCCAATTCTCTTCCACAATAGCTCCATGAAACAAAAAAGTACGCAATAAATATATTGGAAATATATTTAAAACAATTGAAATAGATGTTTTAAAAATATATTTAAAACACCACTCTACTTGTCTTAACCCACGACATTCGTAATGTTTTGGATATTATTGTGCAACATCGGAAACGTTCTGATTAAAATGATTCGAAGCGTCTCATTTCCTTTTAAAAATCCTTTAAAAAAACATTCCTTATGTTATTACCAGTACTATGATATCATTTCTGTGAAGCCAAGCCCAAAATTAGGTTTAAAAATGTTTTAGACATATTATTAACCTTTTTATATTATTGTTTATAAATAGTCAAATTTCCTTAATTGTACGTGGTTTAGAAATGTGGAATCTGACAATTTCAGCAACGTGGATTCCCAATTGAAAATCAAGGACGTATCGCCGGGGGATTACGGACGTGACGGTCGATTATGTGCGATTGATAGGCTGGTCGGCCTGCTCTGCCTTAACACTCCCTCAACGCGCTCTGAACTGCACGCGGTCGAGCTCGGACGTGAAACTCATAGTTGGCCATGGACGATTTGAAGGCACAAAATTCTCAGTTGGTTAATGGCCGTAACATTTGAGAGCGGCCATCCGTGGTTTACAGCCTTCCAAATGTATGCTGCCGCAAGAAGTGTGCTGCAAGTAGTGTGCTGCATGTGATGTGCTGCAGATGGTGTGCTTCAGTAAGTTATCGCCGTGCGTATAATGGATGGACTTCACCCATCAAACGTGTGTTTTGACATTGTTGCGTACACTGCATTTAGCTTAAAACCACTATGTCGATTATATTATTTCATGTTCATTTTCCTCCCGAAATTTTTACAACATAGTAAATGAACACTTTACTGTACTATGCTTACAATAAAAACATCGGTGCGTTTATTTGCGTTCATTTATGTGCTTACGATTGCTATGGATATGTTTTAATTTCATTCTTCAACGAAATGTCACCCATCAGCTGAAATAGTTTGATAAATCACACAGGAGTTGAAGTTGCAAATGTACTTAATTTCACGATCAGTCTTAATACTCGGTCTTTCCAAATCGTCAAGAAAGGATGTTAGTTTAAGTTGTTTTTAAATTTGAACTTGGAGAATTAGTACATTGCAACAATGTCACCAAATTTAAACTTTAAACGCAAAACGCTAATTTAGGTGTTGTGTACGTTTTAAACATGTCACATACCCCAGTACTTAAAAAAAACTAAAGGTCAATCGTTATTTTACGCTATCCTTGACAGTTTGAATTAGAATTGAATAACAAAAAAGCATAATCTAATACACCCTAATTTCCTTGCATACACAAGGGAAATATCTGCAACATTTTTTCGTCTAGTATTATGTACTTTAACAAAAATTTATTTCGAACGTTCAAACGTTACTGTCCGTTAAGCAATTTTTAGGGTAACTTAAAATTTGATCTAGGGACATGTTCAAAGCATCGTGGCGCGATCTGTCATCTGTTAGTTCATGACAGTGAGTCATCGTGCCTCGTGCGGCGCTTTCGCAGTAACTGACTTTGTAGTTTGTAAGGTTGCGATCAGTGCTGTGACTGTGTTCTTCGCAATTATTGCATTAGATAAATTGTGACGTATTATTGCATCAGATGCCAAAAACATGTTTACTGATGTTGAATTGATTGTTTAACGGGATGTTGCGGTGTTCGACCGTTACTCTCATCATTAAATCTTTCTCGCCGGTAGGAGAGTCGAGCTAAGTTCTATTTTTTAAACTTAGTTACGTGAAGTGTTATTCGTCCAACTGTTTTGAAACTAGAGCAGTGGTACTCACGTCAAAGTACTCTGGATAGATTACTGAGCAAGTTTACAGAACAGTTCACATTCACTTGATTCATTTGCAAGTTTTATTCATAAATATTGGAAGCATGAAGAAGATACAATAATTTTTGTGAACTCATTTTAAGTGGTTCCAGTGGAGAGTTTGGTAAATAAAGATATAGGTAGTTAGCTATGTTTTACGCTACGTTAATAGAGAATTATGTTAGTAGATATGCAATGTCTCTTTCTTCAAGATTTGTTACATTTCTACATTAACGATTTTTCTGACCTAACTATTTTTGGCATATAAACAGAATTGAATGAGCTCCATTGTTTTTCAATATCGCTTTTGAGTTGGGATAATTAGAGTATAAAATTATTTGTATGATGCACTTGGTATCCTTTGTGGGGACACATGTTGGCATGGAAGGATATCCTCTAAATGGTCCCTTCATTATCCCCTCTCCTGAAAATACCGTTGTATTATGGGAGGCTAAATTGCATTCTGTAAGTAATAACTATGATGATTTTTCTGTAAGATTCTTTACAGAAATATAAATTCAATATTATAACTCATGTGTTACAGAGTGGCCACAAAGACTGGTTTCTTTTTTCAAATGTGTATCGATGTCACAATAATTTATTATTTTCACCATTTTAATAGGAGTAATTGTATGCGGACCATGTATTGATGTCGCAATAAGTTACTGATTTGCACCATATTAATAAGAGTAATTGTATGCTGACCGTGTATTGATGTCACAATGAGTTACTTATTTTCACCATATTAATAAGAGTAATTGTATGCGGACCTTGTATTGATGTCACAACAAGTTACTTTTTTTCACTATATTAATAGGAGTAATTGTATGCTGCCCTTGTATTGATGTCACAATGAGTTACTTATTTTCACGATAATAATAATTGTATGCTGACCTTGTATTGATGTCACAATCAGTTACTTATTTTCACCATTTAATAAGTGTAATTTTATACTAACCTTGAGCAAAAAATAAGACCAATATGCTTTTTACAGTGCTTTGTATCAGTGCCAAGCCAACAAGAATAGAGAAAAACGCTGGTGATAACCATAACTCTTAGTTTATAATGAAAAATCGAATGCTGTATATATGTATCGTGGCCAAAAAAATAGCACTGCGTTTTATGACACTTGCACTTTTGGAACTTGTACTCCTACAGGGTCCGAGAGATGTGTATTTGGGTCATTTTATATCGTAATTAGTTCTTGTTTTGCCTTTTTATGATGTTCAATTTTTTATTCATCTTTTTGCTGTCCATGTCAGCTCGTCTTTCTGTCTTCAGCTATTCTCTTGTTTAATTTGTTTTCCAAAATTTTCAATTCTATGCTTCGAGTCTTGTGCAACAGTGCACCTATCTGTCATTTGGGGGATGATTTATTGTATGTACTTTTTTGGTAGACAATTTCGCTAGCTAATTATGCTTTAGTTTTTTCTGACACCGCATTAGTAATGGAAGGAAATTCTTTTGTGCTTTTCTGTGTCTTTATTTTCCATTTGGTTCGCTTATGGAATGTTCTCCAGTGTTTGAACTCGTTGTAAAAAATGTTGTTCAGCATCCAGCCGATAAACAAGCACATTCAGTTAATATGGAGGTTCTACTTATGTAGTTAATGAATGATGCATTTCTTTTGCAAAAAATTTTTTTTTGGTGCTAGTTCATTAGTCAGGCAGCTGAGGTAGTGGTTTTGAAAACTTACATTTGAACTCAAATTTCATTTGTTATCTTCTTTAATGATATTCAATATGTTCTCTGCAGGCAAATCATTTCTATAATGTCTAAAAATTTGAGAGAGCTATCAAGAATAATATTTTATATATAATGCAGTTGAGCGTTGAAAGGGAACTCTGTATACTCTAGTTGATATATCTGTATATTAAGAAAAAAAAAAAATATGAAAATTTTTATTGGTTTAATTCTTGATTCATTGATGTATCAAGAATTATATATATATATATTTGTATATATATTTATATGTATATACATATTTAGAGGGTGTTGGGTAATTCGATGCGCATATATCAACCATAAACAGAAAAACGCAAAATAAAACGATTGTCATGAGCGACAAAAACCTCGAAACTACTTGTTTTCGAGAAATAATGACCTGAAATAATTTTAGATTCCCGTAAGAATAGGCTCACCATGCAGCCAACGAGTAAAATCTAACTTCTCTGGCAGGCTGTTGGCGCGCGCTTCAGGCTATTCTTACGGGAATCTAAAATTATTTCAGGTCCTGATTTCTCGAAAACAGAGTTTTGAGGTTTTTGTCACTCTTGAAAATCGTTTTATTTTGCGTTTTTCTGCCAATGATTAAAACATATGCATCATATTACACCAAACCCTGTATAAACTGAGTGTCCTACAAAAATGTCATTAACTTTTTAATTGATATCTTCACTTTAAATGAACGTATATGAAATTTCTTTTTTTCACCATGCTATAAATTTTATTTCTTTTTCGAACAATTTAAGTTTATGAAAATCTTTTAATGCCCGCTTCACAGTAATCTATTTACTGAAACCGGTGGAAAAACTAATTGCTCAAAGTAAAAGTTTTAAAAACAACACTGGTGTTTTTCATTTCTCAAAACCAACTTAAAAAAAAAAAATTTCACAATGATGTATCCTACATACCACCAAGTATTTAAGCCCTCGGAGAAGTTATTTGCTTCCTTATATCATCATTTGAAGACACCTAAAATGCAGCTCACTAACGATCAAAGAATTTTCATCGTATTGGAATATGAAACAACGAAAAGTTGAAAAATTTTATAAAAATCATTTAATTTTCTTTCTAATTTTCTAACTGTGCGATACACAATCTTCTCATCGGGCGAGTTCCTTTCTGAGAATTTTTCATTAATTATTCTTTGAACTGTTTCACAGTTTTTCGTTGCTTCATATTCCAATACGATGAACATTCTTTGATCGTTAGTGAGCTGCATTTTAGGTGTCTTCAAATTATGAAAAACGGAGTAAATAACATCTTAGAGGTTTTAAATACTTGGTAGTTAGTAGGATACATTATTGTAAAATTATTTTTTACAATAAGTATTGATAGATGAAGAACACCAGTGACCTTGTTTTTAAAACCTTTCCTTTGAGCAATTAGTTTTTCTACCGCTTCCTTTAAATCAATCACTCTAAAGTGGTTATTCAACGATTTTCAAAAAATTTGATTAATTGAAACGGAAACAAAATTTGTAACATTATGAAAAAAAGACATTTCAAATTTGTTAATTTAAAGCGGAGATGTAATCAATTAAAAACTCGGGGACTTTTTTGTGGGACACCCGGTATAATGCAGACGCGCCTCAGAGGGACACAACTATTGTATCTATGGGAACTCGAGCTCCTAGGGGGGAAAATGTGAGGGCCCGAGCTCAAAGTTAGGTAGGCCTTCTTTTTGTTGTAATAAAACATTTTTGTGATGTTAAGGACCACCTATTTTCGGTTCACTGCTATCCTGTTTTTTAACACCTACATTCTTTTACAACTTTGATCTTGTTTCATGAACTTTTTTCTCAACTTACTGCTTGTATACCATTTCTGCACAGATTCCTTGTTCCCTTAAAACGTTGATTGATTAAAACGTTTGAGCGATTGCTACGCTTGGTTCGGTTAGGTTGTGAGTAGCAGAATTTAGAAACCGACTGTACTGCTCAAATCCATTCTTGTCCTTTATAAAAATGTGAGATATATAAGTGTACGATAATTTTAACCTGGTATGCTAAAATCAATTCTAAAAAAGGTAGTGAAATCATGGAAATACAATTAATTTACGCCGGTATGCAAATGAGCAATTTACTTAGTGGTACACATATGTCCCAAAACGTAGTCCACATGTTGCCTCCATACCAACCCAATTGAAAATTAAGGCCGTATCGCCGGTGGAACAGCGTTGGAAATACGGTTGTTTTTTGGTTGGAATACGCGCGGTTTAGAGGTTAAATGTCCCCGTTATCGGATACAAAATCGTCCGCGAATCACCCGTGACCCGCCTTTCCTACCGGCCGTGTACCGCTTCAGAACCAGATTCGAATCGCGGCTGGCCGTCCATGGATTATAGGTTA
>JACJUY010005629.1:14980-46629 GCA_014220935.1 Platorchestia sp. MABIK | reverse complement strand
GAAGAGGTGGCGATGAAAAGAGATGATGATGAAGAGATGAGGATGATAATATAATGATAAAATGCACGTTAATAATAGCCTTTAGCTCTGACCTCACGCTTACCGAAGAACAGAGATAATTAATTAATTATGACGACCGTTATTGATAAATATTTACTATAATTATTATTTGCCCAAATATCGGGCTGGTGGCAGCTAAAAACATACCTTATCATGATTAATGGAGTGTAGAAAATACATGAATGTTGCGAATAGAAAGAAATGTCACGACAATTAAATAAAGAAAAAGAACGTCCATCACAATGACAGCAACGTGCGGAAATCACGAACAAAACTACGGTGGCGACTCGGTGGGATAATCTACACTGAAGATCAAAACATTTATGTCACAAGAGCATATTTATGACTAATGTTATCTTGGTGGTAAAATCGTTGTCGTGAATCTTTAGTTTTGCTCAGAAATACAAAACTTCGGAAATATTTACTTCACTACTACGCTAGTCTTAAAGAAGACTATCAACAAGAATTTTGGTCTCAATATTCGCGTTCCTACTGCGTCACGAAGCACACATACATATATTGATGTTCTAACTCGCACGCAGAATTCTGACAATAGAGTAAAAGTAAATATTTCTTCCTATGGCGTCATCACCATACACTTACGACGATAATCATCACAAAATACGTTATTTTCGTCTGACAAACAGCCGTTTAACATGACAATTCAAAGTCGTTGAGCTTTCTTCAAAGATCTAGAAAATCCGGTTCCAGGCACGCTAACTCTGACTCTTGGTATTGATAGTTCGCTTGTGCTGTGAGTGTGGAGAGCAAAGCAAGACGGACGCGACGCTGGTTTAAAAAGCCAGTCCTGTAGTAAAAGCATCTTGGTGTACAGTCGTCTTTTGCTAATGGATATATCAACTCGGTGTATGTAGGGACATCCGATCATTCTCAGACGTCAACGTAACAGTATAATTTAATCTGGTGAATATTGACATCTTTGTTTGAGAGCGTTACGAAAAAAACATCAACATGCAGCGATGAGACGAGTATAGGTTAATGGTCAGTTACATCAAAACTGTACACAAAAATGAAATAAATAAGTTAAACAAACGCCAAAACCTCAAATACAGTATACCTTCTCATATTTTTACCTCGCAAACAACGAAGACTTGGGCATCTATGCAGTAACCCATATTCACTGCAGTCGAATTCCCAACTTCCCCCCTCCCCGTTGCGACTCGGCCGCTCGGCCACTTTTTTGGGCAGCAAATTCTCCTACCTTCCTTGGGGAGCCGAGCACGTGCCGCGCCGCGCGTGCGGACGCGCGCTGCACCTGCGCGAGTGTGGGGCAGCTGAGAAAAGAAAAGAAAAACAGTTTATTTAAAATAGAGATGGTACAAGACATCATTGGTTTTTAAAATATCTTAATCTAAGGAAAATACACTTATATGATACACACACATAGGTATTGTAATACCCATGTCACTTGTCGAAAAAATCATGGAGGGCAATGTATCCCTATAGTGTTGCTTAATCTAGATTTGATCGCATGCCTCGCGCAGGAATTTCAAACAATTTACGTCGTCGTAGAGGACAAGTGACAGCTAAAGTTCTCCTGTTAACTTGCCTACACAACGTGTGGTTTTTATTTTCTCATCAGAATTCTGGAAGTCGAGTTTCTTTGAACTAAATCTCAACCTTGGCTACTTTATCGGAAAAAAAATCCTGAGGACCAGTCAACAGGAGAACTATGATATCGTTGCCAGTTATTCTTGAAAATTCCTGCACCTGGTCCGGCGCCACACAGCCGTCATCTTCGCGGCAGACGGTTGTATCTGAGCTGCATCAGCCGTTGACTTCGAGAAAACAATGGCCATGAAGAATCCGATAGATCAAAGTTTGTTTATTTCATTGGCATGCAAACTGAACATTGCTGCTCGCAGCTCGTCGAGTAAAGATTCTACTCTGATGGATCTAAGTATCCGCGTTCTGATGGATCCAATCCTGGTTTTCTAGTACGAAGATCATGGAGAATTTTGAGGAGCGATAATAACACAATGACCGCTGCTCCAAAGTTCGCACGTATGCAACATTGCCGAATTTACATGCAGCGCACATTGAGCTAAGTAACATTTTTTTGCTTTTTCTTCGTGCTACCATGATCTATTATACATGTGAACTCCTCAATTTGTAGCGACGTTAGGCTGTTGGGCAGACGGACAATGGAAAAGGAGGCCCCATCTTATAAAGTCGGCAGGTGTTGGACACAGCAGCAATGACAGCTGCCCTAGACAACGTTAGCCAAGCAGCCAAGTCACATATACTGAGATCTATGAGGGAAAATTCTACAGTCCGTGAATAGTCGGAAATCCAACTATGAATTAAAATGCAGTAATGCGAATCCAAGAGTAAGGTAGGTTAAAAAACATATTTCAATAAATAAACGTTTTTGTCGTGTTTTTTGTCATAAACGTAAAAACGTTTTTGTCGTGTTTTCATTGCTGCGTTTTCTATACTACTATACTCGCATATTTTTTTTGTGCATGCAACGAGTATGAACAATAAGTACACCTGCATGAATTGCTGGAAATCGACGAGTTGGAAATAAGTAGTTACTTATATGAGAGTGAGCCAGCGACCGTATCGCAGCTGCAACGTTTCAAATGGAACAGTTTCCGAATCAGAAGCACGACCATTTTGAAGTTCAAAAAAAATTATGTCAGATCAGATAAATATTGATACCTTATGATTGCTACCATGGAATGTCACGGTTCCTTCACTTATCCATATGTAACACTTGCAAATAAGAGAGAAAGTGGTTTTCTAACGAGCTGTTCTTTAATTCGCTAACACTTGAAAAAATTGCAAAAGTGATTTTAAATTCAGTTATATTCTCTTAGAAACTACAGGTTGTTTCAGAGCGATAATTTTTCCTGAAGATTTTCAAAATATTTTTCCCGACGTTGCGGAATTGGAATTTTTCATAGGCCTTCCGCAATAGGTTATCCTACGCCTACGATAGGTTATCCGATACGATAGGTTGAGGTCCTCATACGATTGGTTATACGATACGATAGGTGGAGGCCCTCATGCGATACGATAGGTTGAGGCCTCATACGATTAGTTATACGATACGATAGGTGGAGGCCCACATGCGATGCGATAGGTTGAGGCCTCATACGATTAGTTATACGATACGATAGGTGGAGGTCCTCATACGATAGGTTATATTATATGTTAACATAGGCTAGACAATTTTTCAAGTTAAGTTCAACAGGCTACGTCAGGAACCCGTTGAATTTGATTGGGTTTGATTACATTAGGTTTATTTAGCTCACGTTAGAAAATTTATTTCTGGCCCAAGAGCGAGCTATTGAAGCTCAAGGAAACAGCAAACATTCAAACACAGTAGAGTTTCACTACGATAAGCTGAAAGTACGTATAGTAAAAATTGGCAGACCACATATCTAAATAAATTTTACACTACATTGTGACTGCATGGGTCTGTTGCACCATACAGCAGCTTCGCTTTTTCCCTGAGCTCCGGAAAGAAAAAGAAAGTCTGCCAGTGCACACAAACAGAAGACGTTGTGAGGGCCTGTGTTAAACCGTGAGACGTGCTGTCGGCAGCTGCGTCTCGGGCACGTGTTGGTGTGGTGGTGGGTGTGTCCGGTGTTTATGGTGGTAGGTGGGTGCTTGTTGGTGTGGTGGTGGATGTGTCCGGTGTTTATCGTGGTAGGTGGGGACAAGTTAGTGGTGGTGGTATTTGTAATGCAGATGGTACTCGTAGTAAACATGGTGGTGTAACCATTCGTGTATTTATAGATTTGGTATAGGCGGGTATCAGTGATTGCGTTGTGGTGCGAGGCGTTGCGAGGAGCTGGTGTGTTTTTCTAACCGTACACCCGAAATTGTTTGAGAACGTTTTCAAGAATCATTAATTTTGAATTAGGACGCAGTTACGCTCAAACCATCATCTTAGCAAGCCCTTCCGGCGGAATTCGATCCAACCTTCATCATGGGATGAATGTAAATTTGATGAAATAATAAATTGATGGAGCTATACGGCTGGTCAATGAAAATTAATCTTGCTATTGCCGCTATTTCATTGCGTGTGGTATAGTACTTCTGACTTCGATAGTGCTATTTGTGGTGTTGCTGCTCCTGCAGAGGTTGTAGATCCTGGTGATTTTAAAGTGCTAACTTTCACAGTAGATTATCACAAAAGTCCTAGGAATATTGCATCCAAACTTTGTCTTGCCATGCAGTAAGCGTTTAAAAAAAATCACTTCACACCCTGAGATATTTCCTAGAACTTTAAGTCCCTTGAAAGTTCTGTGATAAGCGCGAGACACTGCTGATAAGGCCGTCCCACAAATTCCTCAGTTTTCTCCTTTGATTTAAAAATTGAAGGCTGAAATTCAATTCCCATATACTTTTCTGATCCTCTGCCGTCCAGAGCAGGAGAATGATCCAGGTGCCCAAAAAGTAATTGCAGCCTAAAAAAAAGCCGGCATAAATGTAATAAATGCAACAAGTAATTGCAGCCTAAATATGAGTCGGCATAAATGTAATAAATGCATAAATGCAACAAGCAATTGCAGCCTAAATATGAGTCGGCATATATGTAATAAATGCAACAAGTAATTGCAGCCTAAATATGAGTCGGCATAAATGTAATCCGTGTACCACGCACCGCGAGAGCGTAGAGTGTAAGCCGAGATTTGCTTATTTCAAAAGAAATCCCTTCCTGTATAATGGCTTAATAGATGTATGTATATTGTATTAGAATAAATTAATTAAAAAGACAAATTATGAAATAAATTACTCCATGATTGTTATACCAAAATCAAAAATGGAAAACATCGAAATTGTTATGGGCCAAATCAAAAATGCTAAGCACCTTAAACGTTATAAATCACACCAGAAAAAAAGACCATGGCTGTTAAAAATCAATGAAGAATAAAATAAGCTATAATTATTTTATTCAGCGTTTAAATAACAAAAGACCCCAATGTAACATTCATCACCAATACCCAGCGTCTCTGAACCTTTTCATATCCCACAGCTTGGTGAAGCCTGGCGTATTTGCATCAGAAATACCCGAGCTGCTGCCTGAAAGCGAGCACTGACCACGGAGGAACATGGCGTGTTTAGTAATTAAGACGCATGTCACAACATCGACCGAACATAATCTGTCAAAATCTAAGCTGGTAGTCTCCCTACATTTGCAGTACTTAAGGATTACTTTCAAATTCAGTACTTAATGCAATTCCTCAGAATCATAGGGATAGAGGCTGCCTGCATTGTATGCTCTAACTTCTAGAACTTGAGATTTTCGTTACATCTCAGAACGCGTGGTGTTTCATTTCATTAGTTGGAGTTCACTTAAATTTTTGCTAGGATTTGTAATATGCTTTGAAGGGCAGCAATTGCAGCGTGTCAACTACAGTGCTTGAAGTCTGTCATAACTTGCTGTGTTTTTCATTTTGAATGCATTAAACCAGTTTCAATTTGAGTGCTTAAAGCCCGCCTTAATGCGAACGCCTGCAATCAGTTTAACTTGAAGGCTCGCAGCATGTACGCCTCAGTGGCATAGGAACAATCTGTCCGCCGTCTGAGAATCTCAGTGTGACCTGGCGACGCAGCTGCTACTGCTGCAGCTACACTGCTTTTGTGTTGCTGTCATCCTGTAACTGTCCAGCACTCAGGCGTTGTGTTGCTGCCATCCTGTAACTGTCCAGCACTCTGGCGTTGTGTTGCTGTCATCCTGTAACTGTCCAGCACTCTGGCGTTGTGTTGCTGTCATCCTGTAACTGTCCAGCACTCTGGCGTTGTGTTGCTGTCATCCTGTAACTGTCCATCTGTCTGTTATGGTGTTACTATCATTCAGTAATTAACCAGTCTATATTCATGCAATGTATTGGTGTGCATTGGCGTGTGACGCAGTAGCCACAGCATTTGCTGCTGAGACCTGCAGCCCCTGCTGCTGCTGCAGCGCGTGCCGCCGTGGGAATCCAGCTGCCGCTGTAACGGTCGCGCCTCAACAGCAGCCGTCGTCGTCCTCTGGTCGGTCGTGGGAAGCAATATTGATATTATTGGTGCCATAAATGTTTAGTCTGCGTTTGGTTATCACAGTAAGTGATATTCGTTATATATTACCGCACTCCTTTACCGGAAATTTTGATGCGGTCTATAGAGCAGAAATTAGTACTATTGCTTTTTTGCAGCAGCAGCAGCAAATGAAGCGTTTTTTGCGTCGTGCTCGTAACGCTTGTAATGGACGACAGGCTTGAGGACTTTTTTAATTTCAAACAAACTAGGCAAGGGATTTGTGCGTGGAACAAAAGTTCGCTAGTTCATGCCATACTCGACTCCAGTCAAAACTTGATATCGATTATGTAATATTTTATCGAGTGTAATTATATCAGTAAGCATGGCTACTTGAAAATGACGTCATTGAAAATTCCTGAGATTTGAAGAAAATGTGTTTACAGCTGGTCCATACATTAAACAGTCTCATGCAAGCATCATAATTATTATCAGTCACATGCAGCTATGAATAACCTATATCGAACATTGTATTAGTTAGCATTACTTTGGCGATCAATGTTTTCGTAATTCGCCTTTATAAGAACATAGGCATGACAATCAACGGTGACGCTGCTAATGTTGAGCGAGATTTAATTGAAATTGGGAGATTGGTGGGCTTCATTTATTGACGAATGTTAAATGAAAAACTACGATAAATTTCAGTGAGCAAAGAGTTTACAAATGTTCGTATGAACTCACTTGGTGAAGGATAATACGCCACACAAAGTTATCCGATGAACTGTAAATAAAAGACACTATGTTAGTTCATTACCACCATCAATTGGTAAATAGATCAAAAAGTGAGAAATGAGAGGAGCAGGTTTTGAAACACAGTACGAGCACGTACGGAGGAAATAATTCCTACAGCCATGAATTAGGCGCATTTTTTGAAGGCCTAATGAAAGCTAAATTATGCGGTAAATTCCAGGATAATTATGAGGTTATTTGTGCACTAATTTTTGATGCATTGTTTGTTCGAACACCTTTCATTCTCACACAAATTATTCGTATAATGTTCATCTGGATGCTCTTCATTTGAAGACTGTTCATCCTCATACTTTAAATTCGTATACTCATCATGAATTTGATGAGGCAAATAATTTGCAAAACAATTGAAATAAATTAAATATTTTGTGAATCTTACAATGTTTGTCTGCAATTTTCTCGAATGACTTCAACCGTGAAAGAAATACAAAAATTTTCGTACATAGACAAGGCTTCTCTCGACGCAGTAAAATCTAGAACTTCAGAAGAACGTATAATGAAACAAACAAAAAAAACAGAATTTATCAACGGAAATAGCTCTATTTGAGGCGATGAGAATGTAATCTAATCACAAGCGGATGCTAAATTTTACAAGGCGTGTGAGGGCCATGACGGATTAAAAGGGAAGTGTGAAATTGTTTAGACAGTGCAGCTCTGTAGTTTCGATCGAAAATGCCGAATGACTTATAAGTGGCTGAGGGCTGGCGCTGCCTTGTAGAAATACTCTGCGTTGCTTGACTCTTAACTAACTGACAATAGTAGTTAAATGACATTGCGAGTACAAAGTTCTCAAATTCATCGCGTTTAATAAGTCACATGTTAGTTTGGTTGATTCAAAACGATGGAAGAACAACCAATTTCGGTTTCATTTTCGATTGGTCATTAAGAAATTCCTTCATTCTGTATTTGACAACATATGATAATGAACAGCGGATGCAAAGCGCCTCAAAAATTTAATTAAGGAATTAGTTCATTATGAAAGGAATAAGCGAACAAAAACGGAAAGACATTTGTTTCAATGAAATTACTATTTGTTCCTAGTGTTGCACTGGTGAAACAACAGCATGGCGCAGCGATTTGCCAAGTCTTCTTGTACAACCAGCCGACAACCTGCCTTTCTTGATAAGGAAGTCAGGTTTTTTCAATAAATGTTAACTCAAATGCTAACGTCATAAAGCCTTAGGATGATTTGTTTTGGTTTAATTTTCTAAGTATTCAGAAAATTACCACGAATCTTAGGAGGAAACTGAGTAGTCTTTGCGACTGCAATAGAAGATTTGCGTAACACCATCTCGAGTGAATAATTTGTTAGCTTTAAACTGACGACGCAGTCAACCAGGTTTGACGCAAGTACAAGGTGTATGTCAAAAGTGGCGTCTTACATGTACGATAATGTGAGTACTTCTTTCATACATGCATTTGAATATTCTGTGGCAGAAGTTTCTGTATTTGGTATTTACCAAATACTTCGGTATCTTATTATACGCTGGCATTTGAGAATAAGCTGAGCATACACATTTTAGTATTGTTTCAGGAACTTGATTTCTAGTTTTTACGTGGTGACCTCAAAGACATCCCGATATAGTGTTGATAAATCAGTTAATCTGCTATCACAGCATTCGAAACTATGAGACACTCGCACAATCTGCACCTGCAGTTGCTAATTGGGACATATTCTCATGCAAACCTGAGAGCAGCGTCGTTATATCCTCATGAGAAGAACGCTGACGTCGAGACAAAAATGAGGTGTTTATGGGGGCGGATTGACCTTACGTGGCAGATGTGAAGCTTATGCACGTCCTGGATGTGGCGGAGAATATTCTCACTGAATCGTAAATGCAGAATCTGCTCGAAATGTTTCGACATGTGAACGAGATCGAGAGTTTACTTTATTTTTAATCCCATCCGTATAAATAATACCGAATAATATGAAAAGCATATCGACTGAGTTCGATATAAGAAAGCCTTGCGTCACTTCGAACGCTAAATTTACAATTGAGCTTTGTAAGAAATGTGAAGGCAGTGCACGTGACAGGATACTATCACTCACTTCTTCTCGCATCGGAATATTTACTAATATAGAACAGGGAACGACTCCGGTATTTGTGTTTGTGAGTCTAAATTACTCCTATTGCTGACATATCTCCTAAATCTATTAAAATACTAAAATCATTCAAACTCTTGTTTCAGTATTTAATACAAAGTTAAGTAATAAATTCAGGCTAAAGATTGCCAAATGAAATGCAGAACACAGATGGCCAAGCTCCAAATTATAGGTGGAACATCAAAAACATGCAGTATTGCTTTGATTTATCGTAAATAAGTAACTGCATTAACCTTCCTAATCTTCAGTGAACAAACAATGGTCGGCACTGGAGAAAGTTTCAACATTGTATGGTTTCATGAGCAGAGAAAATCGATAGAGGTAATGCAGCGAGTCCTGAGGCGTAAAATGCTGATTAACCTTTCGAATACGCGGTGAATACAGCAATGTGTGTGTAGATTTTCCCATTAGGTATGAATAAGAGAAAGTACCATTTACTTTCCACGCTTCACAGATTGCGCAAAAATAAAGCTGGTGTCAGATAACGAAATTAAAAAATAACTGAACATTTCAAGTAAATGTATTGCAGTCGACTAGAGTTTCTTGGGGGATGGAATTGGATGTAAAAACGACTTTCTGAATAATCAAGAATTTGCATTTAATATTCGTTAGCTGAGTAAATTTCCTACGTCATGAAAATTCACAGAGATTGATGACATGAATATTTTGTAGAACATTCAATGTGAACGAAGGCAGCATAATGCCTTTTTTGAAATTATTGTTTGAAGCAATATATGAGAAAATATTCTGCTGTTTCAAAAGAATTCCAGATAAATTAATTAGGTAGCTAAATATTATATCATATAAGACCCATGGAATTTTCATTCTTTGAAACTGTGGTGGGAGAACCAAACAACAGATGGCGAGACAACTATGCTCAGCAACTCTCGCGTGCAATCCTCTGCGAATGGAGTTCACAAACTTCTCAACGAATTAGACACAGTCATTCTTACAAAAGAGAGAATATCTCTCATCTGTCAATATAATCCGGATAACATATGCGTTAAAAATAAAATTGTGGCATTCATATGTTCTTATAAATCAATACAAGAAAACCTGTATATATTTGCAAATCCTAAACAAACATCGGCATCTACGGATGCTTTATTTCCAATTGAAGCATGATACATATCACCTTTTACATTGGTTTTTCAAATGCCTTATAACTAACACCAGGACGCCATGACACTTTCCCCCGGTCGAAGACCGGTACCCATTTCAGACACCTGGGTAGAGTGGGGTATTGTGCTTAGAATTTTTCTCCTATACCCAACAGAGAAAATCGCCAACAACGCCGAGACTCGAACCTGGGTCTCCCCGCACGGAGTCAGGTCCTAAACAGTTTTCCGTATGCACGTTCATTTCATGTCTACTCGAATATAATGTTAAAATGCAGCAATAGAAACACAAATTTCGAATAAAAATTATTGGGTGATAGCACTTAACTGAAAAGCATTGACATGCCTTGAAATAAACAAACATGGATTCATCACCAGTATATAGAGAGTGAAAGAAGAAATTCGGATTGCCAATGAAGGTCAGCGTAGCTGGAACAAATTTTCCCAGTATTGGATGCAGAGATTGCAATACTTAGTTGGACAAAATGGTACCCAAAACAAACTTTTTGGCAAATTACAAACTATTTGATGTTTTTAGCAAGAAAAATCTTGAATAATTCAATATTAATTAGTACAATTTTACAAAAGAATAGATTAACTCCTCTCATTTCCCTTCTTCTCTAATAAATTCTAGCTTGAGCAAAACCGGTGGCGAAATAATGCAGACCGCTAAATTTGAAACTTCGCACTGTAACCTAGGATTTTCGTACACAGCTATTGATGATTTTTGAATCACAGCTTTATTGCAACTAATATTCGTAGTTGGAAAACAGCCTTCTTAAAATACTATTTAAATTAATATCGTAAATTCACGAAATCATATCTATACGTCAAGTCCTGCTCATATGAAATTTTCTCAAAGAAAATCCGTTTTGTTTGAAATTTCATTCACAAGAAATCCTATTATTGTAAAATCTCAACCACATGAAATCCCCCACGTATGAAATCCTGCGAACATGAAATCCTGTTTAATTAAAATTTCATACATATGAAATCCCGCATGAATAAAATCCTATGTACTCGAGATCCACATACATGAATCCTGTTCAAATGAACCTATTCCGACGTTCTCCATGTGCTCTAGCGCAAAATACATTTCATGCAACGTTACAGGAACGTGTTGGTTTGCTGTGAACATGTTCTCAGAACTCTTGTTGAGTCGCTTTGTATAGAGTATTATATTTTCTCCTTCTACTAGATTCAGTGTTGAAATTGAGATTCAGATGAAAATGTTTGTGATACATACTTTCAAGACTTTTCATTCATCTTCATCATTTACTCGCTGAATTAAAAAGTGTTTTTATGGTGAGTAGAAGTTGCTGAAAAAATCGAAAGGTTTAGAGTCAAGTCTTAAGTCTTAATCAAATACCGTTAATCTTCAAATACCGTTCATCTAACATCGGGCAGAAAGCTCTGTCAGTATCAGGCGCCTTACTGTGGAATAAACGTCCCCAGAGCATGAAAACCCCTCAAACACTTAGAGAATTCAAAACTAAAATAGCTCGCTATCTTGCGTCTACACAATAAGTGTAAGCTACAGTACGTTCCGAAAAAGAAGTCATAAATTTTTAGTGCGAAGTATCTTATCTTTTCATTACATCATTCAACAATCAAGACATATCTGTATTATGCATATGGATTTTGATTACTTGTATGCGAATATTAAGTACATGTATGTTCTCACATGTGACGCTCCTATGTGTGCATATGTGTGTGTACATGTGTATGGACATATACATATATGTATGTGTGTGTGTATATATATGCATGTAGAACTTATTTCCTCCCTAAAAATGCTCTAGTTAATATTGCGTGACAATATGCCGTCCCTTACACTCTTTTGAGTATACTTTTGGCCACACTCTTTTAGGCTGTTTTGACTTTCTCTCTTTGTCCCAGGAGTGTTGCAAATGTTATGACTGGTATTGTACAGCGATCCTTCTCATTTGAATCCAGTGAACTCTTTTGTGCCAATGCTAGTAGCATATGAAATTTAACTTTTGTGTTATTGTAAAATATTTCATTTTATCCGAGCCAGTTGTGTCTTTCTCGTTTTGTCCCAGGAGTGTTGCAAATGTTACAGCTGGTATTGTACAACGATCCTTCTCATTTGAATCCAGTGAACTTTTTTGCGCCAATGCTTGTAGCATTTGAAATTTAATTTTTGTGTTATTGTAAAACATTTCATTTCATCTTAGCCAGTTTTGACTTTCTCGTTTCGTCCCAGGAGTGTTGCAAACGTTGTGGCTGGTATTGTACAACAATCCTTCTCATCTATTTGAATCCGGTGAACTTTTTTGTGATTATGTTCTTTCCGAAGCTCTCCACTTGGCACAGTAGATGATGCGTCCAAATGAAAAACTGTCTCTAATCCCGACTACCTACCTCATAGTTCTAGACGCAAAATAAATTCAATTTGCTCATTTTCCTTCTAACATTAATCCCTCACACTCGTATCACTAGTTCCTATGTTCTAATTGCTCATAATTCAATACGAGTAAGCACTAACGAGAGGGTTTTCAGCAATGCGTCACATGGATTATGCTTTCCATGGTCACCTGTATCTTAAATGCATTACCAGAATCCGACTACCGCGACAAAGAGGAACTCATTTTTTCGTGCTTTTCTCCGAATCATGTTTCCGACAATTTTCATGTGTATTACGATAACCATGTATGAATAGCAATTAAGGGTCTCTGTGTTAAGGTATTTAAACGCGACTTTTGCTCTTATTTCAATTTAAATGCGCACAAACGAATACATTTTTCAACTAAGCGTTACGAGGATTGTGTTCTCTTGGTAACTTATGTTCAAATGCACTGTCAAAATCAGATTAGGCAGAGCTAAGGAACTCATTTTGATGTGCTTTTCTGTCAATCATTTTTTGATTCAACATTTTACACGGGTATCCCAATACCAATGTGTTATTATCAATTAAGGATGCTTTTAGGTTAAGGTGTTTTAAAAACCAATGTATCGACAGTTCATGTTTGTACTTTATTGGAAATAAATGTTTTTCTTTTCTTTCTTTCTTGATGAAAACAGACCTAAAATTAGCAAAATCAAAGTAAACTAAAAGAAATTTTCAAAGGCGGATGTGCTTTGGACTCACGAGTAAAATCGTATATACGCTTTAGCAAATAAATGCCTTGTAATTCAAGGAATCAAAGATTTTTCTTTATTGTGTCCTTGAAATGCCAGATCGCAACGCGGCAGTTAGGCGAAGTTAGACGGTCGTGACGGGAGCGTGTAGACCTGGTGTTTTTTTTTGAACTCCCAGTGTCAAATTATTTGCCTCGCAGCCGAAATAATAATGTCTGTGCACATAAATCGTTTGAGTGGCTGATAATCAGCCATCGAACACGCACCCAAACGCAATTCCTATCGCTGAATTGACTTAATTATGCGAGGTTATGGGTAGATTTTGTTAAGCTAGTGTGTCCATTACCAGAAAACGCGAGTCATTTTTGCCCTAAAGCTTCAAACATCAATACACAAGATCACGCTAAAAACTCATTTCCCTTAGATATTTGCTATTCCATACTCAATCTTTGAGGATTTAGAAAAAGAATCATTGGATTCCCCTGAAACGTAATAAGTGATTTCAGAACATCAAACAGCTTACAATGACTTGATTTTCTCGGTAATTTTACGAGTTGCTTCGATCATCAACTACTTTTTAAGATGTTATCCACATGAACGGAATGGGCATTGCTCGCTTCATTCAAATTTGAACCGTTGAGGTGACCGCTGTCTCAAGCTGAAGATTCGTATATCACATTGTACAGTTTTGCGATTAAGCTAATATATAAAAAATTCTTCCTAAAGTACGAAGTTTCTACTAATATTCTCCTTGAATTTAGCTCACACACACGCTACGAACTTTTCCAGAAATTTTTTAACTAAGCTAATCTACATGACTTTATTTCATAAATATTTTCTTGCACTTGTACATGGCGGCGCATAAGTAACGCACCCTTTTAAAAAATTAATAACAAATAAACTATGAAAGGTATTACGATAGGGTTAATTGCAAACGATAGAGGAACTCTTAAAATTTATTTACATGTCGTATCCTGTCTGCAGATACCCAGTGTATATTGCGGTAATAAATAAGGGTGCGTTACTTATGCGCCACCCTGTATATTCGCTAAGCGCATATTCCTACGTCACCATAAATGCCATGATGTACATCTCAAAGATGCAAAACTCGATCAAACGTCTTCCTCCCGCACATTTTTCTATTAATATATGTCTCTCATGCAGTGGCAAGGCTTCACTAAACATAGAATTAGCGATCACGGGCACGCTGTACATGAAGAGTTGAGTTAACGACGAAGTGTCACGCTGGATAGAAAGAGATGGAAGGCTTGGATTAAAGCCCGCTAAGCAGGCATGGGAACTGCGAAGAGGACAAAGTGAGGTAGAAGGAGGGGATGGGCGGGTGGGGGTTGGGGGGACCTGGTGCCCGTCGGAGGAGGGAGAAAGTTCGAGTATCGAAGTGGTCCTCGCTAGCAAGTTCCTGGCTGAAGGTGAACCAGTGTCATCTTCACTTCACAATCTCCGTGTGGGTTGATTTCTCACTGCAGCTTGATATCACACTTAAGCCCCTATTTTATTGCTGTTTACATCACCGAAGAATATCTACATTACATAGTTTACCTACGTGTGTTAATTATTGCACTGAAATTTGTCCGATGAATTAGTCATACTAAGAAAACTTTCTACACCTTGTTGGTGCCTTCTCTAGATAGAAAGTTGGCACTTCAATTTTGTTCCTAGATTCGTGATTCAGTACGTCATTTTTCGTTCCACAGCAGGAGCCCAAAAGCTAGCAGTAGTAAGAGCACTTTTAACACAATCATGGTCGCATTGTGAACGATAGCACGAGCATATGATGAAAAAGTTACTCTACCGTAACACTTCTCACGTAATGTTCACGTTTAAAGAACAAATGTTTATGAAGATAGAAAATCCATCAATATCTTCACTTTTCTGAAAAATTGTCACAATCACTGGTCTCCATCTCCTCACGTTGCGTATATGCGAAGAGTTTCACACAGACCGGCAATATCAACCCAAACATCTGCGCCGCTCGTAGCTGACCTGTTCATGCGCGCTTTGTCCTGGCACAGCTCGGCGCGCGATGCCCCGAACTTCGCGAGTCGGAAACGTGCGAATTTTTCCCATGTACTGTATATCTCTACAACTCTAAATTGCAACTGTTACTTTGAACTTGAAATTCTCCACCATCTTGTAAAAATAATGATTATACTATTTTAACTCTGAGTATAGCTCAATGTACAGCACGACTTGAAATTGCTCTGAGCACGAGTTCTTTAGTACAGGTATAATGAGGGTTAGAAATTCTGTGGTACGGTTAAGGGAAGTCCGGCCATGGCATTTCAAGTAAGATTCAATGGTGTCATGCTGCGCGTAAGGATGGGAGACATGAAATAGGAACCAACCTTTGCTAATACAAATGTTTTTAAAACGTTCATGTTTAATGAATTTTCGTCAAAAAATAGAATTCACTTATCAGTTTTCGGCGGGTTTATACACGGAAAATGAACTTAAGTGCATGATTTGTATAAGGTTCGTTCATCATAAACATTAAGAGAAAATTTTCAGACAAATTTTAAATAAGTTTTAAAGGCTTAATATCTAAATGTCTAAATCAGTCATACCTTTTTAGTCAGCCTAGATACTTGAATGGGCGAAAAATATTTATAAGTCAGATACGAACACTATTCTCAAGCTTCGGTTAATACTCGTATAAACGATTGAGCTTCCTATATTTTTACAATATGGATCGTGAGTTAAGAATAGATAGGTATTCCATAACGCGTTTGCAGGTAATAAAAGGGAGTCGAGAATATTGATATTGAGGCATTTGTTTCCACTTTTTACGATCGCTCATTTGTTTTGTAGGAATCTCTTCTGTTTCCTCTCATTGAGCGTATTTACGTGGCTTCTATTTTTTTAAATATTCACAAAAGTTAACAGCTGCAGTATGCCAAGTGACCTGTTTTATGAAATAGAAAGTTACGGAAGAAAATTAAGGCTAGCTTAAGAGGAAAGATACAAAAAGAATCCGGGGTTTAGTTACGGGAAAATATCTATGCCTAATATGAAAGTTACGTAAAAGAAACATGACCTTAAAAGAAAGTTACGGAAAACGAACCGTGCCTAAAAATGGGGTCCGCAATTCCTCAGAGACGGAACAGGAATGCTAGTGGCAGCCAGGCCTGGAGCAGCGAGCTCCACGGCCTGGAACTTCCTGGAAGTTACGGCACAATGAAGTGAAACGCCGTCACTGCGCTCCTGCTGCCGACCACACCAATTGAAATTTAAATCAAATCTATTAGCATTCTTCGTCCAGCAAATTCATTGTTTCACCAATCCCCATGTTTTGGTGCGTATTTAGCCCCCAGATGTGCAGAACCCATACCTTAAAAACGCTAATGCAGAGCTCCATTTCTCGTGAGCTTTATAGTCTCGTCCAACATTTTTAGCTCCTGCATTTGTGCGAAAATATTTCACACTTTCTGCAGCACGCAACGAACGCTGTGGACAAATTAGTTCTTGTATTATTACAAAAATGAACATCTTTTATACATTTTTAGTTACCTCATTCGTGGATAAATTAACTTGTCATTCTTTTCTTGCATGCTCTAAACTTGAAGTAAAGCGCCGAGACGCACAACGTCGGTCGCATTGCACAATTTCACGAGGAATTTCTTCCAGGAAAGGCACCTCCGACACCAGATCGTGATTTGGTCTGGCATGAGAAGCACCTGCAGATGGGGAGGAACCTCGTGAGTGTCGTGGATTTCTGCTGCACGACTTGCTGCGTGGGTAATTCTCTTCAAACAAAATTTGAATTACTTTTTCAAATCGTGAATCGCAAGCCTCAGCTCAAACGCAAGCTATTGCATGCTAATCAATTGTAAAGAATGTTGAATTCATATAATACTTCTATTAAAAAAATTTACAGGAAATAATGAAACGTTTGTATTGGAAATTATTTAGAAAAGATAATTTTGGATGATCAGTGGTCAAGAAACACTAAAGCTTGAAATATGCTCTTGAAGGACGTGTATTTTCAATGAAAGGTCTCAATTTTTTGAGAATGCACAATCATAGAGACTGATGCTGCATTCCTGTGACATTTTTGATCTTTAATTCCGATTTTTGAACACGTGTAAGACCGACAACGACTTACCCAGTTGAATTTTATTCCACACTAAAGCACAACGCAGAAGTTACGTCGCAGCGCCATGGCAAAGAAGGAACATTGGCTTCCGCTTTGCTTCTTCGCACATCGTCAGCCAACAGTTGCGGGAAATGATATCCCGGAGACCGAGCTATAGTACATGCTGTAGGACGAGACTCCTAAACAACAAATACTCATATTGCTTGTTGTGTTGGAATTCGCACTTTCTGCGTTGAAACACCCGAAGCTTATTTTATAGCCATTTTATTTTATTCGGATTGTGTGTGTAAATATAACTAAATTATTTACTGTTAGAGGTTATACTTCTATCATATTTCTTTTTCAGATTAAAACAAGTCTGGGACAAAATATTCAAATTTACAGTTGTTATAAATGTAGTAAACATACTTTTTGTCTCGAAAACAGTTTTTAAATTTAAAATACCACGTATACTTAAGTATACAATTTCAATCGCGTGAGTTTTGTTTCAGCTCAAAAGACCTCAAGAAAGCCATTTCAAATTATAACGCTTCTATTTGACAATACACTGCTATCAAGCAGCGCAAATACCATCCAAGCTACCACCACATATTCGTCATGATCTAACCATAGCATTCTATGCATTGTCAGATTTGTCCCACAATTTCCCGAAAGAGCGTCGAGCGTGTCTTGTTGAGTTCGAGTAAATCTCAAACCAGCCTCAAACTCGGCCTCGCAAGTCAACATCATGTTGAAGGACCATGATGCATTACTGCAAACTCGTGGTCTGATTTCGTAGAAACTTATCAATATGAAAGATGGTGCCATTAGGGATGCTGTTTTCTTTAAAAACTGCCACTTTTCAGCATTCCCGTCGGCTGGCTGTCGCTCACACGTCTGCCTTAGGATATATTGTGAAGCTGGATTATGAGTAACTGCAAAATATTCTTCATGGTTCTTTTCCCTTATCGAGCTCAGTGACCTGTGAGCAGTGAATACTCTTCTGGGAATTTTAAGAACCTTTCACTTTCCGGGTTATTTATTTGATACTATGATGTGTGCGGCCTTCCGAAGAGAAAAACCATACTTTTTCACTTCGCAGTGTAATAAAAGCCCAACCAATACGCACTCCAGCAATTCTGATTTGAGCTCCAGCATCTAAAGCAAGAACAATATTGACATTAGCTTCAACTTCAGTGATCTGCCCTGCGTCATGTACTTTCTAACTCGGATTTCGTACATCCGTCTGATCACTGCACAGATTGAAAAAAAGAGTTTGTTGAACATTTAGAAAAGATAATGATTTAAGATGATTTTCCCCTATCGCTCTCAGAATGATCTTCACGAAAATGCATCAGCTATGAGATTAGGTTTGCTCAACTCCTAACGTTTGCATGCTGTCCCATTACACCAGAGTTGCACTACTGGCACTTTCCAGATCTATGACTTCATGTTTGGGCATCCTTCCAATAAATTAAGCCAGGAACACAGCTCATCATCATCTGTGAAACCTGTTCGACTGCTGAAGCCTATCAAAGTAACCTTTAGTGTCAAATTTTATTTGAAGAATGCCAAAACTTTTGCCCAAAAAGACGGCCAAACAACCCTGCAGCTCCATAAATGAGGTTCACAGCGTTTTTGGCAAATTAAGTCTTTCGTTTCCCACCTCCTGCAAACGGCCTGTAACTGGACATGGAATCTAAGCGATTGCTCATAATTTAATGCAGACCTTGCAGTTGAATAAAGCTCTGCAGTGACGTATCAATGTGGACTGCTGCATTTTGCCATCAGTTCCTATAGTTCCCATCAGTATCAGTTCCCTTAAGTTAATGCCTTCTGCACCTTTCAGTCTGTCGAATGACTCCAAAAAATAATAAAAACTTAGCCCCGGCCCAGCGAAACCCTCGAATTATATTTAATCCTACGCACAACGATCGTTATGGTTTTGATCCAGTTCAACTTCTTGTTGCGACGAAAAATATCCCATAATTAACTTCATAACCTACGCTATAATCAATTCAAATCTAAAAACGTTTTTTTTCTGGCATGACTAAAAATCGAAGAAATGGTTTCAACGCGTCGAATTTTGCAACAACTTACTTCGTCGCAGCGTAACAGTGAGTAGCGTAAATCTGCTTTGGAAACTCACGGAGCCATCTGCCCAACTAAGACGACGTAAATCGGACGAAAATCCTGCGTTTGGTGAGCAGGGGAGCGCGGCTATCCCAGCTAGCGACGCGAGGTTTGGTGCCGCAGCCCGTAGTGAGGAGCGGGAGGGCAGAGTGGGCAGCAGCGTTCTCTGCATCTCGCCTGTGCAACTGACGTGAGAATTTCAAATGCTCACCTTGATGCACCGTTGAGTAATTTCACGTTATCGCTTGTTAAGGATCGATAATATGAGAAGAAGTCAACACAGACGCAACTTAATGAATACCGTAACTGGTAACATTTTTACAACGAATTGTGTTTCATATACGTATTGAAACAAATAAAAACATATCTGTTGTAAAGATCAATTCAAATAGGTGCATATGTCGACGAAAGTCGATTAAAACTGAATGAAATAAGTTGAGTGACATAAGCTTCCATAAATTTGGTGATATAAGCTTCAACTGTCCATAAAATAAGTTTTTCCACCCGTTCAAGAAAACCGGAGATTTCTCATTCGTGCTGTTCATCATTGCAAAAATATTCCTATACTCGATGATTGAATACCGAATTGCATTGAGTCGGTCCTTTCACATTTTTTGTACTCACTAAATAACTCAGGGAGTATATGGTAATGTGTTCCGTAATTGCACACATGCGTCACTTTACTTTCAATGAATATGAGAGAAAACTTCTGATTCGTCGCTCACGATGCAACAGGAGCCGCAGCTTCACGCCGCCGCACAATCAATCATTGGCGCTCTTTCACTCGGCGCCATCACGCGGTGCTGATGTTCTTCCTGCCTCCTATAGGCGACTTGAACCTCTACGTTCCCGCTATACAGGACTTGAACCTCTACGTTTTTGCTATGCAGGACTTGAACCTCTACGTTCCTCCTATAGGCGACTTGAACCTCTACGTTCCTCCTATAGGCGACTTGAACGTCAACTTTCCTCCTATAGGCGACTTGAACGTCTACGTTCCTCAAATATATATAGGCGACTTGAACGTCAACTTTCCTCCTATAGGCGACTTGAACGTCAACTTTCCTCCTATAGGCGACTTGAACCTCTTCGCACAGCAGCAATTCCTATAAGCTTCACATACTGCAGCTGAACTATGTCCCAAGGTAGACGGAGCTACTAGTTGCTGCAGTATATATCCTGGTGCAGATTAAACAAAGTACATGACAGCAGCCGTACGCTGGTGCTGGGTACACACCTCACACAGCTGTAGCTGCACACTGGTATAGAGTAAACAAAGCTCATATCAACATGTGCCCAGTAATGCGTCGTATACCAGGCACAGTACAGCTGTTGTACAGTAACCCACCGTATACCAGGCACAGTACAGCTGTTGTACGTAACACGCCGTATACCAGGCACAGTACAGCTGTTGTACGTAACACGCCGTATACCAGGCACAGTACAGCTGTTGTACGTAACACCTCGTATACCTGGCACAGTACAGCTGTTGTACGTAACACGCCGTATACCAGGCACAGTGCAGCTGTTGTACAGTAACACCCCGTATACCAGGCACAGTACAGCTGTTGTACAGTAACACCCCGTATACCAGGCACAGTACAGCTGTTGTACGTAACACGCCGTATACCAGGCACAGTACAGCTGTTGTACGTAACACGCCGTATACCAGGCACAGTACAGCTGTTGTACAGTAACACGCCGTATACCAGGCACAGTACAGCTGTTGTACGTAACACACCGTATACCAGGCACAGTACAGCTGTTGTACAGTAACACCCCGTATACCAGGCACATCACTGCAGCTGTGCACATTAGCAAATCTGCAGCACAACCATTCCGAAAATATTTGTAGTTGAGGTTGGTTAATTATCACCAAAAAACTAATGTCTACGCTAATGATAAGTAGATGAAATAAATTAAAAGACTTATTCTAACATCAGTGACGACGCTTGTATAGTGCGACGTTTTCACAATAATAAGTTTTCACGATAAGTTATTGTAGCGGAAAAGTTAAGAGTTCTAATACATTTTCTCCTTATATCAGGTAGGAATATTTTGGAATCGTTGAACTTACGCATAAATGTTAAACCGTAACTGGTTTGAAACACCTGACGCTGCTTCAGCAATTTCTTACAGAATAAATGCATTGAAGTAGCGCCTATGTACAAATCCTCACGTTGTTATATGTGGTAAGGATTAATTATATTGTGCTTATTATAGGGGTGAAATGTCTATGTATTTTACTACTTTTGAAACCATTAGCAAACTAAATGCGGAAAACTTAAAACATCGCTTGAATTTCAATCCAAGATGCAGCGTCATTAACAATCCCCTTCAAGGAATGTAGGATGTCGTGTTTTAAGTTTCACAGCCTCTCCTGACAACTGATTTATCAGTTCACGCGCACTTGTTTACAAAAAGTGAGTCCTAACAAATTGTACGTAGACTAAGAGACCTGCTTGTTAAAGCTCGCGCCCGAGACTTCTTCTTGACGACACACCTGCACTCACGGTGTACATATGACAGCTCTAAAGTTACATTCAAGCTTATGAATATCGAGTTATTTTATGAAAAATGCGCAACACATTTGATGATTAATTTTAGGCATGTTTTTGCAGTATTTTTGCACGTCTATCTCATAGAAGAATTGTAACTTACTTCGTTTAGCGCCAATAATTAAGTGCTTCTCGAATCCAGCTCAAGTTACGGTAAATAATAGAAACATGAAAAACAAGAAAGAGTAACACCAGGAATACCAGGCTGGAAATAAGTGACATGCTGTTACCATTAAAAGTCACACAGAATAACTTTTACTTCATTTGTAACAGCTACAATAACCCCCGCTATGCTAGCGGTGTCTGCCCCCAACACAATTAGCACCATGTTAGAGTCTGCGGTAATACTAACTTAGCAGTCAGAAAGGATAATCTTGCACTGATGACAGGCAGGAAATTGTCTAAATTTTTTGCAGAAAAACTTCAATATTCGTGAAATTCGCACATAACCATTTTATACCCTCTAACCATTTTTCCCGATAATTACTGCTATTCATTTCGGAATTTCCCACCCTGGCGATCGTTACCAACAATAGGAACATTACTACACGCACTTCCATAGTGAGCCCTTATCTGCACCACTACCCGAATCACTCACCACCACTCACACCACCGCTACCCGCACCACTACCACTCACACCACCGCTACCCGAACCACCACCACCACCAGCATCGCAAGATTCTCCAGGGAAAGACACACCGGCACACAGCGACCGACCCACACAGTCGGGTCTCTGAGCGTCGCAAAAAAACACAACGTCGACCTCGACCAAAGCGGAATTCCCGCTGAAGATGCTCCCGTGATGCAGCCTCAGGGAGAAGATGAGCAAGTCGCCCCCTCTTTCCCACTCCTCTTTCACCCTTTGTCCCCCTCCCTCCCAGTCTCCCCATTGGGGGGGTCTCGACCCCCTCCTGTTCCTTCACCTCTCCAGGTGACCTCTTCTGCCATGTGACCTCCCGGCCGAGTGTACCGCACCGCCTCTGCCACGGTGTCCTCCGCCTCTGGTACGGTGTCCTCCGCCTCTGTTAAGGTGTCCTTCGCCTCTGCCACGGTGTCCTCCGCCTCTGTTACGGTGTCCTCCGCCTCTGTTAAGGTATCCTCCGCCTCTGCCACGGTGTCCTCCACCTCTGCCACAGTGTCCTCCGCCTTTACCACGGTATCCTCCGCCTCTGCCATGGTGTCCTCCACCTCTGGCACGATATCCTCCACCTCTGCCATGGTGTCCTCCGCCTCTGCCATGGTGTCCTCCACCTCTACCATGGTGTCCTCCGCCTCTGCCAGTGTTCTCCGCCTTACCACGGTGTCCTCCGCCTCTGGCACGATGTCCTCCACCCCTGTCATGGTGTCCTCCGCCTCTGCCACAGTGTCCTCCGCCTTTACCACGGTGTCCTCCACCTATGCCATGGTGTCCTCCGCCTCTGCCATGGTGTCCTCCGCCTCTGGCACGGTGTCCTCCGCCTCTGCCACGGTGTCCTCCACCTCTGCCGTGGTGTCCTCTGCCTCTCCCATGGTGTCCTCCGCCTCTGCCACTTCCACCGCCGTGTCCCCCGCCTGCACCACGTGTCTGCCACTTCCACCGCCTTTTTTGTCCCCCGCCTGTACACGGGTCCTCAGATCTCCGTTGGATGTGGGTCCGAGGTGCTGTGTGCATTTGATCTGCGTGCTGTGTGCTTGATGTGTCCTGTAAGGAACATTCTTTGTCTGTGTGCTGTATAGCGTAAGTGCCTCGTGATCTCTCTAGGCTCAACACGCTGTATCTACCTTATGTGAACGTTCTCTGTACTCTGACGCCGACGTATTCAGTACAAATGCGGTTAATATGCGTTAAATATTTTGTTTTGCTGCTATTTTTTCCATTATGGTATCATAAACAGTTTATTTAGCCGTTGGGTTTTGGTTACTCGATGGCATTTTCACAAATCACACGTGGAACAAAAAAAACGTATACACGTGTGACGGACGCAAAAATCTCACATAAAATAGGGACTACTAATGTAAAAATTGTACTTTTTCCGCGGTACTACGCGCTTCCTGGCCGTGAGATGGACCTTGCATGTCAAATTATTCATGAGATAATATTTTATCATCTATGTCATTTTCTCAATAATGTCAAGGAGATGAATTCACATAAAATATTCATGGAATGTTGGCACTCTTGCCACGCTCATCCTGTGAAATAAATTAATTCGTTCAAGGGTAAAGCTGATAATGAATGAATAGAATTCATTCTGAATCGGTGAAGATTTCACCGCGCCAAACTATTAACGAAGGTTGATGAAACACATTAAGCCCTAAAGATGTTCTCTTTAATTGTACTTTCTTGCATTGAACAGTGGACACAAGGGACGAATAAATTATAAAATTAACAAATGTCCATAAATTGAAATTTAAATGAACATTTACTGGATATTAACATGACATTTGCATTCTTTTCTCAAGAATGACTTGAATAAGTCGTTGATCTAGATTTTTTTTATTTTTTTAATAAAATTAAATTTTTAACTTAATTTAATTTTAATTTCTCATCCGCAGTAACTCCGCGTGATATGTAAAAAAGGGCTCCTAACAACTCAACCTTATTCTTGAATTGACGTCCATTGGCACAAAATCATTCGTTCAGAATGCTCCACAAATTTTTATCAGTTCAAGTGTGGGAAACTTAGCAGGCCACCTCATTTTTCGAAGCCACGGAACTCCAGGTTATAGTGATCCTCACGAGTGTTATGAGCTGAGCGCGAGGGGCAGCATCTTGCATTAAAATTATGTTTCTTCTGAATGTTATTATCTGTTGCTCTAATCAAAGTTCAAATGTGCACGAAAGCTATGTGTGCACATTTGAATTAATTTAATGCTATCTGATACTTTTCACGGGGTAGCTAAGGTCAAGCAGCATTTACGACCCATGTAGAAAATGCATCAGAGCACCTCGTCATTGATTTGGAACAAGTGGGAGCGAAAGTTTGGGTAAATTGCGCGAAACTGGACGAGTTCTTCACAGCATGTGCACGTCAAGAGTACCAGTACTCCCTCAAAATTTCATGTAAATTCATCTCAATTTTTAACAAAATTAAGAAAATTTTATCTCAATAATTTGACTCGCAGTGTATACCTAGCGTCCCTGAGTGTTTTTTACTTCTATTTCACATAAACCCTTGAAATTCGAACAGCGGAGCGTTCATCGTGACTTTTCTACTAAGCCCTTACTTGAGCTATGAATCGACCAAATATCAAATTAATAGGAACCCGAAATAATAAATATAATGAAAAAGCAAAGTTCTGCGTTCGCCAACTTCATTTCACAACAAAGTTATTGCATGAATGTCAATGCGTAACGAAACGCAAAGCGGTGTGCAGCAAACCATCTATCATACAAGAAGAACATCAATGCTCTCTCTTTCACAGGGATAGCTTTCGTCTGTAAGCTACAGTATGTGCTGCATATTTAACAGTCACACACGTATCAAGGAACCACGATAGCTTTCGTGTGCTGCGTACGCAAAGTATAATAATCAGGAATACATGCATCAATACAAAAAAATTTCACCCACTTGTAAAGAGAGTTATCGCTAAAGACGTCGATTCGTGCGACATGTGACGTTGTGAACTATTTTAACTAAGCACGTCTGCAACCGATCTCGTTGTAGTCTGAAGTGAATATGTAACACCCTCTGGGTGAATCATTAAAAAATAGCGGCAAATTCCTATTACTTCATGGTAAAATTGGGCGTTTCAAAATCACTTCTAGTGTCGTCATGGCGGTACCATGAGGACTTTGTCGACAGCAGCTATAAGGAACAATAAAAATCCGAGAGTAATGCCATGCGGGCCCTTGCGCTGCGGTAAAGTTAGAATAACTCTCCTCAATTTCAAAAGCGTCTTTAGTCAAGTTGGTAGAGCTTAATGGTGTTGCTGGAATACGCGTTTGTGTTTTACGCGAGTGCAATGTTTCAGTAAGTTTGTTTTAATTTTGCCTAAGATGCATGCTGGCGCCTTAGAGCAGAGTGTGTGCATTTTTTAAAGGATATTTGTGAACTAAAAGCTTTTTCCTGATTAGTAAGAGACGTGATGAAGAGACCTTGATATAAGATTTACCTTTCAGCACGGAACAGTGAGGTATAAAACAAACATGCCTTCAAAATTTTAGTTGAAGATAATCGAGCTGATATCGATCTCCAATTTTACTAAATACTCATCAGGCCTTCGAACGAGCTTAAATCGATCTCCAATTTTACTAAATACTCATCAGGCCTTCGAAATTAATAAAGGTGTCAAAACAAAATATCAAGTAATGTGACTCATTGCTAGTGGCACAGAATGTTCATTTCTAATCAAAATATTCATTTCAAATCTTGTTCTCGTTTTAATCATCAGTGCACATTAAAATGAAAGTTTCAAAATATTTTCACTCTTTGTACGTACAAATGCGATTACTGGGGACTGGTTGCGCAGATTTTAATGAATCTCATCATGGATCTCACCACCAGACGAGACATGCGCGCTCTCACACACACACACCACAGCGCAGCCGCAGCACCGCAAAGCGCCTATGCAAAACTTCGGCCTTGGAGGCCTCCTCTTGACGTCATGTTTTCGTTGTTCATAATAGCATTCACGTAAGACTGAGCGCAAAAATAATATTTTGCGGAGGGAAAAAGGATACAAACGAGCAGCCCTGACCCTGCGTGGAGCGATCGCGTGGCAGGAAACGTGTGTGGTGTTCCTACGACAGCGCTTACGCATACATTAGCGATTTATCAATCACTTAATTAACGACGTCTTTGAGTTAATGGAAAAACGATTATACGTTTGGAATGCATGCGTCTGTGATACTTCTGCTGTAAGACTCACTATAGCTGAGTTCAGCCATCCATCTTTTCCGTCGTCCCGCAGGAGTTTATGAGTTCGCGTATGTAGAGGTAGAGAACAATTGGCAAGTCGTTCGTTGTTATAGCACCTCGAAACTAAGCCATTTTTAGTTAGTGCCATCGTAAGAGGCACAGTTTGAAATTTACACACCATTTCCATCGCTCGTATTGAAATACGATTGTACGAAGCACCAGGCAAACGCTGATTTATGAGTGAACGTTATAAGTGCTCAGTTAATTGTCGGCGAGAACTGTAAATAATAAGCCCTATTCATGGCTCAAAACACAAAGTAACTAACATGATCGTTAGTGTGATTTATCACCCAAAAAATGCATTCAAATAATAAAGACATGATCGTTCAAGAAGACTGTATCAGCCATGACTGGATAATGATAGGTAATAATTCACATGACTATTGAAGATGTAAATGCAGCGATTGCAGAATCCTCTTGATTTATTAGATTACACTCAAAACTAATTTGAATTATTTTCTAATTTATGCTCAGACTCGCTTGCGTCCGTGGCTGTTCTACACAACGCGTGTCTTTTCTGTCTACGCATCTGAACATTTCCGCGACATGATGCTACAGCGACGGTGTTGAGTCTGTAGCGAATAACACTACGAACATACATATGTACATACACATATGCACGGTCAGTTATTATACGTAAATCCCTCGAATACTTAAATAATTCAAGGGACCAGTCCGGGTAGATGCAAATTTTGCCTTTCCTTAACTTACGTCGGCCGAATGGTTTTTGCCGAGTTTTTAGCAATGACTGTTCGATTCGTTGCGCAGCGAAGCAACTAATGATTGTGTGTGTTTTACAGAGTTTGGAAACGTTTCTTCCCTTGCCTCTTCTGGCTTTCACAAACATTTTCCTCCAACTCACTAAGAATGTTCATTTCAAGCAAAGAACATTCGGATAGTATCTAAGATGATTCTCGGGTTGAATTTCTCGTGTATGTTCATGATTTTTCTCATAACCTTTTTCTTAAGACCTAGTTGGAGATCCATGATCTCCAGTTTATTTTTGTAGAGGAAAATTCTTATTCATGAGCAATCATACATGTAGTGTTCTATAGACAGAATTATTATCAGCCCCACAGAGATAGTCTCGATCACATTGTAAATAATAGGGAAACTGTTGGGAGAGTTTTATTTTGGCTGCGAACGCCGCGGGTTTCCAGAATAGACTAGGAGATCTTGTGGCGACTAGTACTGAAACTTAACAATCATTTTACATGTTTGCAGCTGAAGTAAGGAGCACGGAGGCGACCAATGCGTTGTGCCCTCCATCGTGCTGCATGGAAGACTGAAAGTCAAAGGACACTCGATCAAATCGAGCACCAATAAAAAATAATCATAGAGTATATGTCACCACCGGTATACCCAGATTCTACGTCCCATGGAGCCACTTTCTTAGAACAATAAGCTATCACTGCATAACAATATATGTGCTCCGTAGAACAATGAGCTATCATTGCACGGTCACTTGACTCTTCTGCAAGAAGAGATCGAGGACGGTTTGGCCATAACGTTTCCAGGAACCTTTCAAAACTCCTTAAATTTCCAGAACTCCCGTGTGTTAGAGGCTCGTGAAATCCTTGATCAGGTTCCAGACAGGAAATTCCCATTCCTCTGAGCGGGAGACCTCAGATTTCGCAGAAAGTAAGTGCCATACTTCACGCTCGCTGAGAAACGTGCGTCTGCGGTGGTACTTGTTGAATTGTTTTGGCAGACGATGCGGTGTGGATTATACTGTGGACATTGCGCGAGGGTGTTTGTACTGGGAAATAGCGATTTAAAAGCAGGATTTTAAAGATCGAGGGTCTCAACTTACGTCCGAGGTCACATCTCAATGCAGGTACTAAAGAGACAGCTTGTCGAGTTATTTCGCTATCACGCATGACCGAACTTGCTCGTTCAGTTACGGTACAAACTTATGCCACTCAGTTGCCCCGATCTCTTTCTGAATAATTATTTTCATCAATGGATGAATATCGTCATTGCCTTCTGTCCATTATATAAGAGTTATTGATATCGTTCGCATCAGCCTAATTTTAAGTTTGGTGGGAAATGCCTGCAAGCTCATCCAATCGAAATGTGTTTTACCATTTGAAGCTTGAGGTCTTTTCTGTCAGTTTATGAAATTTCTTCCCTTTGTAGTGCGCTTTGAGTTACTACATGATATTTTAATATTTGTTACGATGCAACAAACAATGTAGGCTTTTAAATAAAACTAATGAGTTTTCCAGAGATTTTGAACTTTCTCGATTATTCTTTCTGCATTTTCAATTCCTCTTCTAAGCGCAGTTCGTAAATAAATATTCCTCAGTAAATACTTATTTATTTACTGGTCCTTTGATTCTCTTTCAGTGACCAAAATTGTGGCACACGGTAGATTTTGAATAAAAACAATATTGAAATATCAAAAGAAGACAAAGAAGCATGGAACCAATGTCTTACGGCAAAAAGAGTTCTCAGTTTCTTTTTCCAACACCAGTAAATTTCCCAACACTTGCCTTCCAAATGCTCAGCTCTTGATAGAAACCTCAAAGGTTTCCAGCTTCACTCCTGATTAGCAAGGTCTAACTCATATTATCCGCGGAATACAGGACTAGAATTTTCTCTACATCTTATGCATTCCGCCGCCGTGGGCAGACTGGAAAAAAGAAAGTTGGTTCCCTTTCGGATCTCTGCTCTCCACACCCGCTGGGATGGAAGTCGAAAAATAACGGGTGAGAGAAGCCAAGAAATCCTGACGTGAATTGCAGCACATTCACTGAACAGCCAATTCAACAAATCTCGACATGAATTAATCAGTTACTGCAAATGAATGTTTCATTATGCAAATCAAGTTTCTAGAGAATTTCAATATAATGAGATTAAAAAACGTACTTGAACGTTCGACTTCATTTTTTAATGCAGATGGTTCTCACCATCACTGTTAATTTTCCATGAAGTTTCATTTCTTTAAAGCTCGCTCGATCAATGTCATATGGGGTTACTTATAATCATAGTTACTGGAGCGCCCATGCTTCATACCATACCTTAAATGGTCAAGTCTAAAAATCTTATTTCATCTGAGAAGTGTCACAAGAAGTTTCGTCTCTTCATTTCGAGCTAAGCACTCGTAAATCATAACAAAAGCTCATGCGGAATAAGGCTCTTCTAAGCACTGACGTCGCCAAAAAAGCAAAGGTCTAAGTACAATTTACGGCCTCTGGGACCGAGTCCAGAGCTGTGTTAATCCAGTCTCAGCTAATTAGTCTGTAAAGCGCCCTCTTCTCCCCATTTGTACGAGTCAAGGCTGGAGTCAAACGTAATGCTAATTTCTTAAACGACCTATTTCTGAGTTGTATACTTCATACGACCTATGGTTACATAGTTGCGTTTCTGCTCGCGTGTTCCTGTAATAATTACTCAGAAAACTTACAATTTACAATTTACGAGAAATTTCTGAACAATTTCATGATTTCTCAACAATTTAAGTTTAGAACTCTCAGGGATATATACAGGGTTTCGCCAGAGGTTTGTTTCAATATCATAAACTAAGCTGTTCACGAAAGTTGATTAATTTGTCCAATATTCTTCTTTTCGGAGACTTACATTAGAGAAGATTCAAGAGTGGGGCTTGAACTTTCCTTTAGTAGCTGCGCACTTATCAATTAGAAATTAAAAACTACAAAGCACATTTGAAGCAACTGCATGTTCACGAGTCATTTTTGCTTCGAGAATTCATGTGTTGAATTTCACTTCAATGAATGTCAGGTTCTCGTACTTTAATGAGTTGTATTGTGGCTAAGAAAAGAAAGCTAATATTTAGCTGAATATCACTACAAGATCGAGCGGCTGTAGAGACCATGTTCTTCAGCAAACCGATCTTTGAGGATTTTTTACACATCATTGAAACTTGTCTTATTGTTACCACGATATTTAACTTAAGCTAACAGTTTGTGGCAAATTGACGCCCAGAGACACAAAAACCTCTTTTGAAAAATCTACTTTCAAACTCAATATTTGTTTTTTCAAATAATTCTACGTACATTTTCAATTTGACTTGAAAATTTCTGGTCAGCATGCAGAAACACTCATGATCACGATATATATAGACAGCAAACTACAGTAAGGAAGACAGTAACACATGCATATTGTACAGAATAATAGACAATCAATGAAGAAACATGTTCATGATGGCCTATTCACACAAACCTAATAAGTCAGTTTCCAGTTTGAAATTCTTTCGAAGTTGAACCAACCTTTTCAGTCATCATCAGTCTGGTACTCTATTGGTTTTCTCGTCTCGACTATGTCAGTAGATCAATTACCTAAACGAGACAGGAGAATCTACCATAATAGAACGCTGCAGTACATTCACAGTTGATGGGCAATTTTTAATTTTTATGTTACACATGGACAAATGGACAATATGGATTTCCTTGCACATTCCATGTATCTCACGGACTCGACGGAACAATAATTCATGAAAGCTTGAAAGGCACTAAATACTATAATAGATAAACATGAAATGCTTGGGAAGCGAGACTTGCGCGTTGTTTACTGCAACACCTGCAGCAATACTTGTGCTACACTTGTCCACTGCATCATCTAATGAGGTATTTGGAGGAATGCATGAGACGTGACTTTGCGCCATCTTGCGGCATTTCACGCAATGCTTTGGGTAATATTTGATGCAACACATGCCGTTATACTGGCTGTTCTAATACATGCAGAACTTGGTGTAATGTTCGAAGCATTAATTGATACAGTACTTGGAGCAACACCAGGAGGAGTACTTCGTACAACAC
>JACJUY010005629.1:0-12036 GCA_014220935.1 Platorchestia sp. MABIK | reverse complement strand
AACGGCCGACACATTCCAGCCGACACTCCCACACATACACACACACTCACACAGCTTCTCTCACACGCACTGATTTATTGCACAAATTCACTTGTCGCGGCTTTTAAGCCGCGTCGATTCTCAGGAATTTACTAGAGTCTTCCATTGCTAGTATGAATCTGAGGAGCTGTCGTGCTAGGTGGGAGCTCAAAAAGCACGAGAGGAATTCCAAGTTCAGCGAGAAGGAGAAGGCTAGATGAATTAATGACGTAGCTTTCTGTGAAACTGATGACGTAGTTTTTCGACAGTCATGCGTGGTTGGAAATGTAAGTTCTGCGATGGTGGGTAAGCTGAAACGTTAAAACTGAATTTACCAAAAGAGTAAGATGCTTGAAAGTAAATCGTGGTCTACTTGCATGCGTTGACATTCATTTATTTATTGAAATTACGCACACTTTCCAAAGTCAAAGAGCATGTGCAAAAGTTGCACTTCCAAATCGCCAGTACGAAATAAAAACTCTTCGCATTCATTGCATGAGACCAATGCATGCAAAATTCAAGTGAGTACTGTCCGCATGGCGAAATACCAAATTGATTTGCTACCTGACAACGTGGGCTGGGAAATGCAACAGCGTATGTGCACTGCAACATTTGTTTGATGCGGCCACGTGCGTTCATTTGCGGGACTGTTTTGCGAGGACGTGAATGACGGTAGAGCGTGTGACGATGCGCGAAAAGAAGATAAAATTATCTAATATCTACTGCAATAGCATAGTAGTCAAACTATAAAACAAATATCGCACGCTCATTCTTTTTAACTTTAGTCAAAAATTTAGCATCAGTTGTCCAATTTAGCAACTGCTCAACGTCATTAAAAGCGCGCAGTGAAACATCATTTGTCAAACAGCCTTCTAACAGTAGAGTGTGTGCCTCAAATGGAGCATGCAAAGCCACTCCATCAATTTTTGCTCAATTTGAGCGGCTCCATACATCAGAAAATATAGGAAGTCTTTGGAAGTTCCTACAGCCGTAGAAAGCTAGGTGCAAAGGTGCACCCTATGACAACTCTCGTGAGCTGCAGCGCAGCTGTGCTGAGTGCTCACGTCAATTGATGTGCCATGGGAAGTGATGGGGAGCGCAGAAGCTGGCCCTGATGTGCGTCCACTGTGAGATGACAGCCATAAAAAGACACAACGAGGGTTCGAAGGTTGGAGGTTAACTGTCTGACCATCAGCGCACCTGACGCTGTTAGTGACTCATAAATGTATTAAGTGTTCTGAATTGAGCCAAAAGAGCAGCTCGCAACAGGAAATGTTGAAACATCGCGTCTGTCCAACTAGAATGCATTTTTCCTGACCTTAGAGAGATGGGTGAGGCATTGTTATTTCATGTATCTTACATTTCTTATTTTAAGTGGGAAAAGTAATTTTGGAGTAATTTCTAAGGAAGTTATAGATGCACTCCTTCGGCGAGCCCATCTCTTCGGCGGGCAGCGGGTAAAGCGTGACAATTCTTTTTCAGCAATTCTTCTACTATAGTTCTACTTCAGCAATTTATGAGCAGAGCCATTATAATCAATTGAAAATAAAAATTTCGATACGCTATGCTTTAAACAAATCTACTAAATAAAGTCCGCAGAATACGGCACTTGCTCAGTCTATCGACAGATTTCTTCTTTAAAACGGGCATCCAAATTTTTACACGTCTTTAACTATCGTGATGCGAATCGAATTTCAACTGATTTAGCTACGACGTGTAGGAATTGACTCTATTGAAATAGCGTATCTCAGTCATGAGCTATGTATGTTTCTCAGTTAGAAGCACACTAGCGAATAGCCCACACACACTTCTGCCTACATTTTTATGGACGTCAATAACCACAGTCTGACAAACTCCCTTTAAAATAGTGTTTGACAATTACAACGAATGTATTCCAATAGATTGCATGAAATGTATTCCCTAATTAACTTACTAGTGCTCGTAGAATTTTTTAAGCTTTGAAAGTTTCTATGTGAATTTTGTTTGTTGTTCGTATTACACTAGCCTCTTTCGTACACATCATTTACGCGTTTTTGCGAAAATTATTTCGTTGGTTATTTGAGGTAATTCGATATGATTCCCGGTAATTTTTCGTAATGCCCTAACAAGGTGTTGAAAAATATGCAGGATCAGCGATTCAGCAAAATGAATACTAATCGAGCTAGCAACTTGCACGGGAATACGTGGAGTTGTCTGTTAGCAACTGCTCAACGTCAGTAAAAGCGCGCAATTAAGCATCAATTGTTATAGAAGCGTGACAATAGATGATTTTGGATGAATAAAGCTCCACTTCATGGACAGCAATCAAACCCTTCTCAACTTTACCAAAACAAAAGCTAATTCCAATCCGGGAACTGAATTGTCGCAAATTCAACACCAAGCCCCTATTAATTTTGAATCAAGATCAAGAGCTTCTCATACAAGATATGACGCATGCGTGCCATAACAGATGACCAACGAAGTTTGAATGATTTTAGTTATTCCTGAGTTTTTTAGACGGTTGTGAGGATGAGCTCCGACGTGTGAAGTGTCGTGCTCGGCACGGTATCGAGGCACTGCCGGGTTAGGACCAATGAAGGTATGCGGCCAGAAAAGGGCCGGGGATAGTGGCACATCACACACGACTTCTGGCTGAGATTTTCCTTCATGAACCTCAATTGAAGGGCTGATTCTCGAGTCCTGCACGCCCGTTGATTGCTTTAGCCCTACTTCTCCAGCATCCGCAACCTGAACCTAATTCCAAACGCAGGAGCGGAAATTAGGAATATTTGTTAGGGATCTTTTCTGTCATTCTCATCGTCCCTAGTCAAGGCAAGGTTGTGCTCGATGTACAAAATCTGAGACCGAGGTAAGAAAAAATCGTTCTCCCAATGTAAGCCATGTTGAGCTGTAAGTCAGTTTAAAAATAGATAATTTTGGATGAACTAAGCTTAACTTTATGGACAGCAATCAAACCCTTCTCACGATTTACCAAAAAGCTAAGTCAAATCAAGGAACATAAAATATCGCATGTCTCAGTCATCTTACAGCGCGTAACGTATCGGTTGTTAACTTAGCAACTCTAAACTGCAGAGAGAATGAGCCTTGTGAAGTTGAAACTCGATCATTATATTCATTTGGTGAAATATTTTTACGAGTTAGCAAGCTCAAAGCATTAGGAAAAAATAACTCAAGCGTGCATAAATGTGTTTTATTATTTGAATGGCTATAATTTCCCACCATATAAATCTTTTGAGAATATAATTGAATCAAAAGGGACCTTAAAGACGAAAACCAAAAAAATATCTTTAGTATAAATTACGACTAGTAAATGAAAACTGAAACTGTGTATAATAACTAATTGATAACGCTAGTCAATTAAATTACACTGTGAAATGAAAAATGCAAATGCAAAATATTTTCAATTGTTCTTCAGAATGTCTAACGTTTGTCCAAGGATTCTTTTAAATTTCAAGGAATATAAAAACTTACAGAAAAATTAAGCAAATTAATAAGAAGATGAAGATAGTAACCATAAATAAATTAATTTACTAGTAAACATTCAATAAGAGTGCTGCAGAACACCAAAAGCCTTTGTACTGGAACCTCTCAGAATTTCAACAAACTATCATGGATCACCATCTTATTCGATTTCTAATTTCATTCAATTTAGAGATGAAATGAATTCACTCACTTTCGAAATTGAAAAATTTATTTTTATTGTTCTAAATCTGACAAAACTTCAGACATTATTTAAGTCATCACATTTCCGCAAGTAATATAGAACAAATGTGTTGGTACAATCGGGTTCGCCAACCTAAGCAGAAGACGCTTCCGCTCTTTGTTAAGCTGCATGAATGGATCCTAATAACTGCCGCCAGCTTTGCATCCTGGAGAATCAACACATTGAAAATATACGTTAGAAGCAGAGGACGCTGAACTTACTTGGTTATCAAGTGAATAAATTCCTCCAACAAGGCTTGCCGAGTTAAAATAGTAAAATGAATTCAAGGCTTGAATGAACACCTCAAAAATAAATGATACGTGAAACAGAGAGAAAAGAAACTAAAAAATACCTCAGATGAACGACTCAAATTATTTCTACGGAATATGAGCGTGTCTTAACAGCGAAGTTTTCGAAGCTGTTTGAGCGCGCAGAATCAGCCCACAAGGTGGGTCGTTAGCGCGGCCAGGCACAGGTAGAGAATCGTGACACTCCGCTCCTCTGAAGCTCCACTCCTCTCGGCCACTCCAGCCCCAAAACGCAGCGTTTCCCCCCAATTACTTAGGCAACATTGTAGGCTGGCTCAGGTTGATACCTACGTTTGACTGCTGTGACAGGAACCGTCCCACGATTGCTCTGGATAAACCAAAACAACGATTTCTGATTGGTGCTAACGTTAAGACAGCGATGAAATTATTCGTGCTCCCATCAACGATCAGCTAATTCATATAATGCTTAGAATTTAATGCTTCTATGATTACTTTAAATGATACTGGCTACATTTAAAGTCATCGAAAGCCTAGTGTTTGAAACAACAAATTTCATTTAATTAACTTAACTGTAACACAACTCTGATAGAATGCTCGTAGAGCCAGAGAACACAATTACCATGTTAATTGGCAACACAATGATCATAATCTAACCAACTTCCATTGAAAGATTGTCATAGTTTTTCAGTCAAATGGAATTTGTTTGTCATTTGCCATGGCTACACGTTCCAGTTCTTATTCTGAAAAGTGTTTCTGAGCCAGACTATGTGCTCGAGCTTATCATTCTTGCCAAAGATCTTTTGGCAGATCCAGATCAGGATCCATCAAAAGTCACGACAAAACTGAAATTTGTTTTTTCTGGACCCGCGCAGTCACTGATGTTCTCGTCAGTTGCTCCCAAAGTCGTTGTGGGATTCACACCACAGGCCGAGCCTAAGATTTTGAGCCGCTAACTTGTGATTTCCACTCGGTTTCTTCATCGGAATGTCAGGTTTCATTTCTCCTCCTATTATAATTACATTTTAAGATCCACTAAGTTCTTGGAGACAAACGTGTCATCTTTCTTAAATTTCATTCGAATATTTCTTGCCGTGTTCATAATTCCTTTAATTACCACTAAATAATCGGTCCTACTAGTTCAAAACCAACCCCACAACATCACCCAGCACCCTAATGCTCACTGTTGTCACTGTGTTCTCATCGAGTAAAGCCTTACCTTTTTTACGCTGAATTAAGTGTTCGTATCATTTTCCCCACAAATCACAGTTTTCGTCTAATCATTCCATAGGACTCGTTCCCACGAAGAATTTTCCTTGACCTATATAGTTTTTGAAAAATTTATGATCCCGGACAAATTTTGCGACACAGGTCCTTGCAAAACATTCCTAATTAAACAACGTAGAATTGTGAGGGCACTTGCGCTGGCATCCTACTTATACAAGTTATTCCATGGCGATGTCTTTCAACGCAACTAACTATTCGGTTCATCTCAGCCTTGCGACATGCGCGTAGTTCTAGGTGACCATTTTGATGGTTTCACGCACCAAGGCGAATTCCAAATTGTGCAAAACTCCAAATTTAAGCTCTTTGTCGAGATAGTATATTTGTAGAAAAGACAATGACCTACGTAGGTCTAAGGTAGACCTACGATGAGTCTGAGCCTTTAGGAATCGTTCCGCGGCTACTCTATAGGGAATGAGGTATAGTCGATAACCCTTTGACCGAAATCAACGCTGAACTGTTCAGTACAAGCAGTTTCGTCGTTGAAGTCAGAACAACAAAAAATAATGCGTCTTGTACCACGTTATGTTTACCGATTTAATTTTCCATAGCAATCTCAATAGCAAATATTCCAAAATCTGTGCCTATAAATAAAATTATGATTGCGTTTCAATGTTATGCTTTGATTCACAATTTTAATACAATAATCGATAGTGCTATATTATAATCGCTTCTATTAAAGGGAAATTATCATAATACGAATATTTTTGTCACTTCAATTTTTCCCTTATGTAATGTACTTGTTGCATTTGCAAAATTAAATCACTAGTTCCAAAAAAAGAACTGTAAACTCTTTTTCATGAATAGGAACCTGGAGTATACCATCACATGAGCGTTAAACTCTAAGAAATTATTAAAAATATTAAATATTTGAATGTGAGGGGCAATAATTTCGCCACTATTGAATTGATCATCTTAGATGAAATCCACCTTGAAGACGACTCCTTGTGTCTCTCTTGAAATGTATCTGAAATAATCATTCTTTTACACGACGTTCCTCAACCCTCCGCCGAATTTACAGGTGCTGCATTCTACTCTTCCGAATGTCTTTCTCATGACACAAATATGTACTATTTGCTGTCTATTTTAACTACTTTAATTCAGAGCTTACACCCTGAAATATTTAATTCCCCATGAACGCCTTCGTTTTTCTCCGTTCAGCCTTTCCAAAGTTCATGCTATCAACGTCAAATAAAATTGGACAGGCAATTGCGTTCTCATTCAATATCTCCACTGCTCATTCAAAACAAACTTTGTACGAATGTGGGCAGACCCACTTCGAGTCCTACTTCCATCTCAGTTGCCATAATCCCCATAATCCCCATAATCCGTTTTGTGATATCTTTACTCCATTCTCTTCACAGCAAAATCTCCAAAAGTTATGTACATCCTCACCAACAATACCTACCTCAATTCAGGAAAAATCAGATAATAACTGAAATATAAACATGCATTGGTTATCCTGCGTAACGGCACAACACAGTTAAAAGCACAAACGTTCTGTAACTTTAGTCCAAGCACATAAACTCAAGTGGAAACGACGTTTTTGGGCAATTACATTTGGAAATTAAAAAAATTGTTAATTTGTTATGAATTTATCTTTATTATCGTCGAAGACTTTCTAGAAAACGTATCACACCACAGCTGTGCCTGTGACATTTTTATACTACTACATCTTTTTCACTTCAAATTAATTCAAGTCAAGTTCAAATTGATCCAAGTCAAATTCAAATTAATCCAACCCTAAGTTGAGTTAAGAATTGACATAATCACTCGTTAATTTGAGCGTTTTTTGTGTTAAATATGTATTTATTGGATGTGACGAGCAAGACAATCGTTTTTCCTTTCTGTAAGGAATGCAAAAAATTTCCGCCGGTGTTTCAATCTAAAGACAAGCTGTCGTAAAATGTGCTAAGTATCCAGCATCAGGAGGCAGAGTGTGATTCAGATCTTTGAGCGGCGTAAAAGATACAAGTCAACTATTAAAACATCGTATCATACTACTCATTAAAGTTATTTTAAAATTCAACATTAATGGCAGTATGCATCCATTCAAATATTCTTGTTCAAAGGTAATTTTATGTTACACATACACATAGTAGAATCGAGGATTTATTTACGCTCATATAGAGATTTATTTGCGTGAAATTCCATTTTATCACACAAATAAAATCATATATGCATGCAACTACAAATATTTACTATTGGACGATATGTACATTTCAAGATTCAGAAGTGATCAAAATAACCTCATATATTTTGCCATTAGCAATTTAATTCGATAAATAGATTTTATTCTGTCTCTCCACAGTCCGAGATCCACAATTTAGCTCCCCTTCAACAGGATGCGTCCAATGCATCTAACATATAAGAGAGGGGATATCTGAGACACCAAATCGTAAGATGTTCTTAAAAGATACATACTATATCATTTGTCACTACTAAACTTCAAACTGTTCGGCTTTGTTTACGCTAATCGCGAAAATACTTTAGAAGCAAAACTGAAATTATAAACAGCTCAACTCGTGTATGTAGGATACCGTCACCACGAGCTTATGGACTTGATCTTGACAGTTTAACAGAAATTTCAATGCAGATAACCCAAGATAAGACACATAAGTTCTTGGCCGTCAAATTTTTTCCGCGAAATTAACATGTTTACCGAGAAGAGAAATGAAAAAAAGTTTGTTGAGCTCAACAGAGGCAAAAGTCTGTACATACATTCCTACAAGTGGCCTACCGGTATCCCCAAAGAAATGAGCGTCGAGGAGAAATGTGAAGAATGTGAAGTGGAGCGTCAGCCTCCTGAAAACAGGAAGAAAAGGAAGAAGAAAGGGAGAAGATTCAACTTTTTTGAGCTGTTTTCGAAAAAGAAGTTTTCTAACTGTTACGCGAGCCCACAAAGCGATTAGAAGCAAGAGGAACCCAACAAATGTCTGTGCATAAAAAATCGCAAATGCAACGCTGAACCTCCCGCGCAGCAGCGGCCGGCGGAACAGTTTGATCAAAGAGAAGCGCAAAACAAGTGCGGAGGCTGCTGCAATACAGCGACCTGGGCCAGCAGACAGCCTGCGAATGACGGCGGGGCCTCTGTGAACAAATGCACTGATGCCACCGATGACAAATACAAAAATTAGATGTCGTTGTGCAAGCCCTACCGGAAGTGCTTCATTCACTGAAAATGTAGTATAGAATCAGCAATTATCCGCCCGTGTTGAATGCTATTTTCAAGAGACGTTCCTAACGCCTATTTTACATTTTTAAATTTGCATTCGGGTTTGTTAAAATTTTTGCAATTTTTTATTGTACGCTGTGTGTTTTTTACAATATCTTCTTCATTGGGGGCTGCTAAACATTGTCATTTTTGTAACGTCTCATTCAAGTACCCTGATGAATTTATTTCTTCTATGCAGCATGAACCTTATATTGTTTAGTTATTTGTGAACTTTTGTGTCGTTATATTGAATGAAAATTGAACTGAAAGAATCACATTTATCCTCAGTGGAAAATCCAAATATAACTCTTTCTAAACCTGCCACTCACCATTTATAATTCGACGATTCAATTAACTTCCAACTAAGAAGTGGAAAGAAAATGTATTGAAGTGATTCAATAAATAGCGCTCAACCATCCTTTCTTTTAGTATCCTTCACGTCGCGATTGAGACTCCGACATTCTTTTCCCGTGGTTTGCTTCATCACAAAAGAATTTCCCGCGGTAGAGTCCCACGCTCGAAAACGCGTTTCTGCGGAATATTTCGCGAGGCCGGGGAGTGGGCGCGATCGCGTAGTGCTCAGTGATGATCAGGCCGCTGATGCTGCGGACGATATGCAAACCGTAGGTATCGCTTTGCCGACAGGCTCTCTTGCTTCTACAGTATATACATTTTGCCAGTTCTCCAGCTACGTCGCTGCTTTACTCCCTGTATTTCCCTAGTTTCTTGTGTGCGTATAAGTTCTGTTTAACTTGTGCAGGACGCCATAAAAGTCAATGTTTAAGCTAGCTTTCATCATTTCAGCTACAGTTAATTGGCGTGTTTTTCTTGACGCTGCCGAGGCGCATATTTAACTTTTCACGTGCATAACACCCGTCACTTACAACAAATTTGTTCAACGTCTTCACTAATTTTCGATAATCTGACGATGCAGAAAACGCTTCAATAAAGTTTTTCATTCTGCACAGCTTGAAGTTATGATTAATTTACCCCCTGGATTTCCAACCGTTGCGTATGCAGCTTCCTACACCAAGTACTGCTACTTCACAGCTGCATCGCTTCTCTCGTTTTGATACATGGTTGACCTCAAAAGTAAGGCAAACCTAAACTGTTATAACTTTAAAATGAATGAAAATAACATTCCGTTAGTATCAATGCGTAGAAAAAATTATTTTCCATCAAAGTATTAAATACCAGCGAAATTGGTTCGTTTTCGTCCGTCGGCTCTTGTTGGAAGTAAGGGGTAAAAAAACGAGTGTCTACAGCTTTTTTGAAGGAAAATTGATACAGGTTTTCATAATTTTACTATAGGAGTGTAGATATAATAATCCACTCTTATGATATTAATAAGTATTATACAGTTAAACATTGAATTGATAACGTATTGAAAAAAAACAGTGCAGCTTTATTCAACGCAGCGGCCACCGATTTTGACATATTTTTTGCATCTTACTTTCGTCTATGTTCTGGTACTTAAAAAAATGTTGAGACTATTATAAGGTGTTAAATTTCCCTGATGTTCAATTCCGAGATCGTTCGCATTTGAATTATAGCATTGAATACATTTTATTCTCTGAATAACTCGGTAAAAAACATCATTGGGTGTGAGATGAAAACTTATGAGACGCCATATACTGTTATGACCATGAACACTTGTCCTGTGTCGGACGTCATTTTACCACTTTCATCCAACAGAAGGCTGAGAGAGAAATGCAATCCAATTTAATCTCACCTACTGTGCTAATAGAAAAAACACTTTCTGCACGTAAAGTTGTAAACGGAACCAAAATGTGTTGCATCGGAACGAAACTAAGAAGTCAATAACGATTTTTGATATATAGGCTCACTTTTTTCTGGTCCACAACAAATGAATGAATCCATTGCTCAATTTTATCTTGTTCATTATACTAACTTTTTCCGAACATAGCAGACAGTCACCTGCTCGAGTTCCCGAGTTGTTAGTTTCTGTAGAGTCACCTATTGACAGTCACCTATTGCACGCGTGACTGAATCTCCTGGAATCACTACCCAGTCTAATTTTTTCTCCGCCTGCATGCATGTTTTTCGCCGACTGTTTCTCGACTGTTTCTCAAAAACACTCAGCCACTTCATCCCAATTATTTACCTACTATCATTTCCTGTCGCTTGACAAAGCCAACACCGAATTCAGCATTGATTACCGGACAAAAGTAACCCTACTCAGCGGAGTTACCTTGCGCCCTGTTCTTCAAATGAAGCCCTCCGCCTCGCGTCGTATGCGCACACCATGGTAGACCATGGCGTACACCCGATGTCGATGCGCACGGCGTGGGAAAATCTCAGTTCCGGTCGGCTGGGCAGTTGCTGGGAACTCGGGAATTCTGCGCTCCCCAGCCACGCAGTTCCTAGTGCGGCGCTGTAATTGGAGGATTAGCTAGCGCGCTTTGCGGAATTCGAGTCGCGTAATTCAAGAGGAAAGTAGTCATTATTTACGGATGATGAGGTACAGCGCAGTGCGTGTCAATGAATGAAGTTCGCAGGCCCTGACATGAGGCATGTGTGACGTAAGGCTCAAATAAAGACGTTTCTACAAAGAAAATTGTTCACGAAAATGTATCATATGAGTGCGATAACACACAAATAGCGTTTTGTTGCTGATATTACTCGCTTGATGTACAGAGTTACAATTGGCAATCTACTTAGAGAGAATTTGTTTCACTACACAGACGTTCATCGGCCAAGAAACGCATAACAATGCATTTTGATGATTAATAAGTACTTTCAACAATTATAACCTACAATATGCAAGATCATACACTGGCACTACATCGGTTAGTAAACGAGCTCGAGTCATCCATCCTCGCAAGATTCATTTTATAAATTAAACACTTACCTTTGCAATTGCGACATGAGCTAAAGAAAAATCACGAATACTCTTCGCACAGAGATTAAAAATGATCATCGTAAAGTACTTTCCGAATGCTTATCAATTCCACGGCGTTGTTGGATGTTCATATCGTCTTGGAGAAATTTTGAAGCCCGTTAGTGTTGAAGCACTGAAGCCTGCTGGCTTGGTCGCCGTATTTGTCATTGCTAGAATATAGCTCCATGCACAGCACTGTCATGTTGTTGAAAGCCCCTAATATAAAACTTGGATTAGTGTATAAATGGCAAGGTTTATGGGAAGCCATCAAAATGTTAGCGATGACAAAGTTACGATGCGAATCTGCATACGGAGTGTACCTATGAGCGCTGTAACTTCAAACACACATCAAACTTTAATACCTTTTACTACCCTCCTCTAATCCTCATTATCAGCCCATATTTGCCTCCACATGCTGCGTGTGTTTTGCATGACTTATACTTCCGCAAGCCTCTTACATTCAGCACCATTCTCCTGCACTCATCGTGCTTCAACTCACATTTCCATAATTCTTTTGTACCCTTCACAGTCTCGCGCTCCTAAGATTATCTTATTAATTCAAATACTTTTACAGTCATAATATTCCACACAATCTTCTAATTACTTGCAAATGCTCTTCAATGGTCTGAGAGATCTCCCATATTCCTTC
>JACJUY010005628.1:13312-45209 GCA_014220935.1 Platorchestia sp. MABIK | reverse complement strand
ACACAACCGGCAGCAGAATCATAACACAACTGGAGCTAGAGTTGGACAATTCACAAAAGCCCCCATGTAAAGTTCCTGCTTTCAACTGGGTAGGCCTGCACGAAATTGGCTGCTTGGAGGGAATTTCTAAAGGAAAATTGTTTTTTAAATTCAACTTATCCAGTGATATAAGTTCTGGGATATGAAATTAAAAAATTCTTGCTATTATTTAATGCCAACAAAAAACTCGAGTGAAAATACCAATCACATAGATTCAACAACGATGGTTATAAAAATACACATATGAAAAAATATGGGTTGTACAGCTAGCATTATGAATATTAAAAAGGTTTATACTAGTAAACACTAGGTTAGTATTGTTTCATGATCCTGTAAAAATCCGCTTCACAATAAAAGTTTGGCCAAATATTGGAAATCACAAATGTGCTTCATGCATAAACATGAATTCTTCCAATACAAATAAGCACATGTATCCTTAATTGTGTGAGTTGGAATAAAGATAACATAGACGTGAGCAGTATAAAATAATGCTAGATGCTCGTAAGTAGAAAACAGTCATTTGAAAGGAAAAAATGTAACCATAAAATATACTGCTTAAAAGAAAGAAAAAGTCATCTCAACACAAATTATAATACTAAATAGGAAACTGAAAGAACTGACTAACAAAAATGTCACAAGAAAACTAAAACTGGTGGAGTAACTTATAACAAGTCTTGAACAAGATATGTAACAAAACTGGAGTTTCAAACTCAGGAGCCAGTCACTGGTGTAAAAAACAAATAACGGAATTAGGAAATTAAAATTTGTACCCTTATACACAAAATAGAACCACCAAATCTCCACAACCAAGTATCCACAAGCATCCACAACTAAATATACAATTATTAGTCTACTCAAACAAAACAAGTTGCCAGGCAAAGTGAAAATACTTTAAAATGAGGCAACTCCGTGTGGTCATTGATAATAAATGCCATGATTTACCAAAAATATCGCCATCTCCGTTTGCCAACATGTGTTAGATTAGAAATTAAATCAAGAATAATTGAAAAGAACAATAAAATGGAAGTGAAAAGGGTATGATTTCACAGTTTAACATTCATTAACCTTAACATAAAAAATCATCTAGTACAATGTTGAAACAGGATAAAGCAATTGATTAACATAATTAACAGTCAGGGCTGTCTGCGTGTAACCCACTGCTGACACCTACCAATAAATCCATCTTTATGCCATGAAACATCGTTAATATTCTTGCACAACTTAACAATCTAATTAATACATCAATATTCATGTATCAACTGCATTTTTCAAAGACTCCTTTAAAATCAACATAGCTGGCTCTTCATTTGATGAGTTTCTGCAAAAAAAATCGGCCGAAATAGGGCCAAGTTAAAAGTAAGATAAAAACACAGGAGCATTGTTGTCATTCATGGAATCACAGCCAGTCAGAAATGCACCAGAGAACGGTGAAAGAGAAAAGCAGTCGAGACACCAAAGAACCGTTACTCAGTTCCAATTACTTTTTTAATAAGTGCACCTTTTCAGTTTAATAACTTATATAAAATTAGGCATTTGATATTTTTGACATGCATTATTTTTTATCTCAACTCTGAATCAATACACATTAGCTCTCAAGGTGAGCCCCGCATTTTCTCTCGAATGTGTTTTGCCTCAAACATTCTATTACTTCGAATACCTAGTTTATTTTGGGATTCTACATTAAATATGGCGTTTTTGCTTACCTAACCAGACTGGAAAAAAATAGATCAGAAGAAATCAATTTGTTTAAGCATGGTCTTGAGTACTGAATCATCTAAATGAGCTTGTATCATTGGAAAATTCTGAGTAATTTAAACACAACGGAAGTCTCGGTCTTGCTTTTATAAGCTTAACGCAAGAAAGGCACTTGTCTTACCGATCACAGCTAAAAGACCATCTTTTTCCAGATGGAATCATCATAAAATACTCACCGATTCCCTTTCACACAAGCAATGTTACTAACCAAAAATGTCAATTCTCCATTAGACAAACAATACTGTCCCAGAGATTAATACTGTCACTTGGATAGAAAAGAAGGCCCGGCATAAAAGGAGACTTTACCATGAACAGTTTTTCACTTCATTTCAAGTGAACATAGAAGCAATAAAAAATCACCTATTTTAGTGTAAAGAATTTACGACACATTGGTATAATTAGCGACGTATTGGTGCAGTCCTTCTTTAGTATCTCAAAACTTAAAGATAACTATTCATTTTACCGACTGCGATACCATCTCTTTTCAAGAATGCACACCATCTTTAACTCGCCATGTAATGCTTCCACAGCTTCACGCTGGACGCTAAGAGCCAGGAGAACTAACAAGATTTTAGGACCAAGGCACATACTGCATTGGAAGCTCCGAAACCATGGCTAAAACTGGAAATTTTAAGCCCAAGGCACATTCTGCATTTGATGCTTTGAAGCCATGCCTCAGGCTTGAAGCCTCAAGGCCGAGGCACAAACTTGAAGGTGAGGGGCGTGGCCGGTTTGAGGATGAGCGGAGTGCGTACCTCCATTTCCTTGTCCGATTCGAAGGTCACGGTGTACCGCTGCAACATCTGGACACGAGTAAATTAGATTTGATTATACGGCTCCCTACACGAGTAGATTAGATTTGATTATTTGGCTACCTAACCACAAAATGAGCGTTCCCAAGAGAGGAAAGAACCATTTCTCATAAAATCAAAGGACAAGGTGAGTCTCCAAACCTGTGCGTAGAGACATCGAGGTCGAAATAAATTAACGACGAAATAACAGTTGGAGAATAAAATAACCCATGCTGGAAGAAGGCCAGCAGTGCACAAAAAACTCTATTTTATTTCACTAAGACTTTATATCTTTCCTTTGTGAACATTGAATCCCACCATTACCATAGCTGTATCCCCTTGAGGGGGTTGGGTGCAGGCCACACACAGAGGAGTCAGTCTCCATTTATGTGCACAGTAAATGCTTAGTACGAAGATGAGGTCAATAGAAATATTACGTTAATTAAAAAAATTCTAAAGTAGTGTGCTTTCTTTCCTGAGTGCGATTAGTAAAAAAGCTGTCACTAGGAATACACGCCCAAGCAATCGGTGAGGCTTTCAAGTGTACTCGCCACTGATCAAACCGGAATGATGATCCACAAAATTGAACTTCTAATCATTTTTACAGAAATGCTTCGCCTAGAATACGGACTCATCTACTCACATGTCTTCGCCCAAAGGGTTGGACCTCAATCTTACTCAGTCTAATTTTTTGCCTTTGGATATATAATTTTGGACGCACTATAAAGAATCGATAATCGGAGGGCTGAAATCGTAGATACCCTGGCGAAAACATTACACTAGGTAGACTTCGATAGTGCGGCTCTAACAGAATTTCACTCGTTCCCCCAGTGATGTTGGGCCACGATTCAAAGGAGGAAGGCACCATTTTGCATGAAATGAGAGTACAAGTGTCCTTAAACACTTCCTACTCTCTGTTACAATTCTAACGAAAAGCTCGGAAGAAGACCAGGTCTCACTCTTGCATCATCACATATCAGGAGCCTTCAAACGCTCTCCACTTCCTACCAAGAGCATGTACTCTCGTATGTTCAATTGACCCACTCCCTTTCTGCGCAATGGCCCCTGAACCCCTTCCATCCATCAAAACCTCGGCCTTTCCTAACCCGTCTTTGCCCTCACTCCTGACTACATCACTCGTTCTTTTTTATTCATTCTCTTTATACGACGAAACGACTTAAGACACCTTGCAGTTAACTCTTTTATCCCATTCCTCGCCTATAGGGGCAACCATTCACACTATATCATTTCACACTTTATCTACTCGTTTCACACCTACCTCAGAATCTCAAGCACATTCACCTTTTCTCTTTAAATTCACCTTTGGTCTCGTAACTCTATCAATTTCAGCTCCATACCTGAGAGAGGGCTTATCCACTCTCTCGTAAAATTATTTCTTTTGCACAAATACCGAGTGTTATCTATTTCTTTCCGTCTTCCAATGCTCCAAACGCCTAATAACTCATTCTACTTATACGATACATCTCTTCACTTGCTCCTCCGTCAGCAGTGAAGCCCGACCCAAAAATTCAATCAAATTCACTAGTTCTTTGCCTTCGTTTTGCAACCACACATCTAATCGTTTTACAATTCTGATCCCTCGTATATCTCAAAATTTTACCCTTCCTGACATTTACCTACTTTAAAACTCCTTTTCTTGTAAATATTACAAAATTTTACCAGAATACATTTCAGTACTCTTTTTAAATCTCTTACATAAGCTGAACCATCAGGGAAACACTAGTTTATTCGACTCAAAACTCTTCAATCCACTCTTACAAATTCCCATTTCATTTGAATACTTAAGCACTCACTTTCTCACAGCACTCTCCATGAACAAATGTATTACTCAACCACGGGAACTGGATATTCTTATTCCAAACCCAAGAGCACCCAAATCAATTGCTAAGTTTACCGACCATTACAACACACAATTTAGCTCTTTTATCAGCAAGTAACACTTGACCACACTCAGTAATCTACCAGTAACTCCATCCACTATCAGAACATTTTACAATACCCTTGTATTCACGCTCTCACACGCTTTTTCCAAGTCTACATAGAATAAAACACATCTTGCGGCTTGTTAGCACAAAAATGCTTACACAAACACACCATATAGTAAATATCTGACCCACACCCCCTCTCACTTGCCTTTCTCCCTAAAGCGCAATCCACCACAGTGTAGGCGTGGCCCCAAATATGTTTCTCGTGTGTCTGTAATATCCAGCTTGCATCAGTCTGAATACATTGTTTTTCCCAGTGATTTGTATTTTTGAGTATAAAGATATGAGTTTAAATGTGTTTTTAAGTGTTCATTGGTTGTTTTGTGTTCTTGATTTTGCTGTGTTTTGGGTTTGAATGGTTTCTTAACGCACTGTCTTTCTTTTGCTTTCAGTCACTCAGGTTTACAGTAAAACCAGTGTAATATTATTTCTTGGCAGAGCTATTCCTTCACCTTATTAAACCAAGTGTTGATCTGGTGAGTGTTACTTCATTGTACAGTTTGCTTTGCTTGTATATATTTTTTTTTGGTGCTGTAGGCTAAGATTTACTTTATGTTGAGCATGATGTTTTCTTCTGGCAAATTGGTTCTTTCATTTATTTTTTGTTGAAAGATTGTTTGTCAGTTCTGATAGATTTCAAGACAATTTCTGTAATAATATTTTTCATGAGTTACTATTTTGAATTTGTTATTGAATGATTTGATTTGAGTTTTATTTCATTCATTTTCATTTCATAGTCCATTTTTTCAGTTGCTTTGTTTCATTTTTATTCTGTGCATTTACCCATCGTTACAACAGCTTGTAGCCTATTAATCAATATCCTTCCACATACTCAACCTACCACTCTAACCTAACTAATACTTCTGGAATCACAACACGCACACTTTTACCTTTACACTTGTGCAACGGTACCAGACATGACTAGGCGAATTTTATGGAATTACGGTCGTGATGAAGCAGATATTTATCGCCCTTACCAACTAGTCGATAACTACCACACAACCTTTTCACTCGCACATCTATCAATCCCTTTCATTCTTTTTCCAGGATTCACTTCTTCGTTTCTAGTTACTCTTTACTCACACAACGAGAGTTTTCTCCCCATTTTCAGCCACTAACATCACATCTTCCCTGTCATCTAGCATCTAACACGTTAACAGCGGCACGTCAAACTGAAGTTCAATATTGATCTCAAATTAGAGTTTAATTTTAGAGATCAATTTTGAAAATAACGAACATTGAATAGATGAGGCCTTTATTCAAATATCATTAGGTACAAAAATTTTTTGTTAAAAAACGGAAATATTCGGCCCAGATGTCTTTAGACATCTCTTTCGATACCATAACTCCGATGGCATTTCCTTCCTTATGCTCTACAATCACGGTTACAACCTGGTTTTCTTCACTTCCATTCAAACATCATTTCATAGGCTTCAAAATTTAATTTTACATCTCCAATTCGCTTACATTCAGCCATCCTTTAATTTAGCAAGTCACAGCTTTTTTGTCTCTATATTTCTCCTTTCGCTCCTATCATACTACTCACAATCTTTCTTTTACAAAATGCTTCATTTGCAATCTTTTTTGTTTCAAATTGCCTCTTATACTCAATCGTTCAGCCACCAGTAACTGTTTTTCTTCTCCTTTATAAACAAACTTCACAGCACTACCCTCTCTAACATAACCACATCCACAAACTTTACAAATGCTTTGCATCACTGAATCTCCAAAATAGCTCATTTCATTCTCTTCACTTCTTCCATGCTTCCTTTACCCCCTAGTAAAACTTTCCTAACTTTTGCATTCATTCTTGCTCCATCATGATATTCGACTTGAATGCTTTCCATACCTTTTACCCTATGACTACTGCCTGTGGAGCTTGCCATCTGGCATCCATTTATACCTTTGCTTGCATTATAATACGATCAGACACACTCGCCTCTTCATCCAACGACACGACATTTCAATTCTTTTCTTGCTGGAACATAATCCATCAATGCTGTCCAACCGATTGCCTACCATCCATTCCATTGAAAATTTACTCCTCTGTAGCTTCCTTTTCGAACAACAAGTTAGAAACGCAAAGCTCATCCTAAATAAACACTTCCAACAGTTGCCCCCCCACTCTCATTCCAGCCAGGTCTCCCAAAAATGCAGCCAACACAATCCAATGCCTTATCTCTCATACTCTTGCATTCAAGTTCCTCAGCACTATTATAAAAACACTTTTCCTAAAACCAATTAGGCAATCTTCTCACAGCCCAGCCCATACTTCCCAGTAAATACTCACATTCCATGTCACAACTTAATCTTGCCCCCCCNCCAACCTCGATGATAAACTGGACTAAAAGTTAGTTTCAGCATCCTCAGCTCCCACAATTATGTTTCAAAAAAAGAAAGGATGAAGGAACTTTTTAGTATAAGAATGCAGAATCTATGCACTGGTGTGTTTCTAGACAAGATCCCAGCACATAAAAACAGTACATATGGCCCTGAAATAAATAAGATGAAAGTTGAAGAAGTCAGAGGTGCTGAAAAACAGTACAGCAGCAAATCAAAACAAGATAATTCTTAATTAAGTAACAGAACAACTCTGTCTCCCCAAAAAAACTACCTAACACGCTGCTCAGGACAAAACTTCGATGATACCTACTCTTCTGCCACACAATTACACAACTCATTCAGAAGCAAAATCTCACCTTTTGATTCACTATCTTTTCCTCGGGAATTTTCACAATTCACTTTTTACAACCATAAACAATAAACATCCTGTACCTAAGTCTCCCTAAACACATCAATACATAACATCCAACTCTCAAACATTCCCCATTTCACTTCTTTTAACAAGAATTACATTGTGCTCACGCACGTTCGAATTAGGAGGCCGGAAGATTCTGGGAGATGTTAACCTTCCTTTTCCCACGTTTGTATTAACCGGGTGAGGAATAGAAAGGAGATTTTAGCCTCCTCACTACATCCTTTTTGTTATCTCATGCGACATGAAATTTCCATAGTATTTTTTTAAACAGACGTTTTGAGCACCGGTCCTCTCCAACAACCAAACCCTTTCCCCCCGAAGGATCTAGAAAATTAAACCTGCATTAGGTAAAGCTAATCAGCTCACTGAAAATAGAGAAAAGGCAGCAATCATAAAACAGAGATAACAGTTGTAGAAGGCAAACATTAAAACCTAAATATCGTGGTGAAATACTCCATATCAATGGGGTATGAAAAATTATTTGCTTATCGTCAATGGTTGAGGGCAGGTCAATTTGTACAATTTTCGGGTTGGAGGAATTGCCTTCGTAACTGCCATGCGTTCATAGTGTGAGACAACTTCTATCTACACATACTCAGTTTTCTAGTTTGTTAGAGCGTTCTTTTGCTATACTTGTTCTGTTTACTTCATTTGTTTAGTAAAAATTAATCTAGCATGAATTATAAATTTACCTCTTGAGGTTCAGAAACGGATAACTCAAGTAAGCTTTCCGTGAATTACTATCAAACTTATGTGGAGATGTTTCTAAAACTGTAGGTCTGATAACCTTACAAGTTTTCCTTTAATCCATAAAACTTCCCTAGCCAACATCTTGCTTTTAAATTTGAACTACCTTAAATGCCGCAAAGCACTACTTCATGCCGTATGAACTAAAGTTTGGCTGGAGAAATATAGGTAAATAATTTCAAGTCAATTATAATTATAAAAGAAAGTTTTAGCCTCCCTTAACCACGACAAAGATGTTCCAAGAGAGGAAGGAGGAAGGCACCATTTAGTATGGAGTTAAGGGAACTTGGAATCTATGCACAAGGTGCACAGAAACAGTAAGCTAAGAAAGAAGTTTATGAAACAAGAAAAAGTTGAAGAAGAAAGTAGTAGATGAAAAAAAATCATCAGGAGGCTACCTGATTTTAAGTAAAAAGGAGAGAACTAAAAATACAGTATAAAACATTTACTCGAATTAAAAATTGCAAGTAAAACAATAAAATTAAACGTTTCGAGCGTTCGCTCATTTTCAGCAATAAACAAATTTACCTGAAAATACATGAAATGAATTAGAAAGTTGATAAATTGATGAAACAAACAAAACAAAAACAAAAACTAACCTTAAAAAACTACCTGTTAATTATTGACAACGGAAAAGAACTAAGTTGGTTGTTTAAAATCGGCTTATCTCTTAAAATGAAGAGACTCAAAAATCCTTAAATCGGAGGCAAATTTAGATCTTGTAAGAATTTTAAAATTACTGATGCCAAAGAGGCTATTGCAATGCTCTGAATGATCCCTAATAGCTGAATGTGAAGGACTAGCTAAAATATTTCCGGTGCGGTAACTCCTACCTCGATGCTCGGCCACCCTACAGCCTAGAGTACGCGACGTCAAGCCAACGTACTCAGATGCACATCGTGCACAACATGATTTGTAAATTAGGGAGGCCTGCATCGCGGTAGGAAGAATGTCCTTGAAACAAAATAATGAGCCTATTTTGAAACTATCAACTAAAACCATCTCAAAGTTTAGGCCCGGAAAGTATTCAACAAACAAATCTAAAATTTCTTTCTTCATTTCCTCCGACAGAGGTCCAAAATACGGAAACGAAACAAAGCGAATATCCTCTCAGATTGATTCCACGGAAGGCAGTTTGTTGAACTTTTTTTCCAAAAATTTACCAATATGAGAATCTATAAGACGAGTTGGAAAACCATTCTTACGAAAAAATTCTTTTAAAAAGGTGAACTCATCATGTAGAAACTTATACGAACTGTAAACATTGAACGCTCTAAAAATTAAAGTCCTGATAAAATTCACTTTGAAAATATATGGCAAGAAACTGTAGAAACTAGTTCCTAAGCCTGTAAAACACTTTTTCCTATACACAGAACATTCAAACTCATTCCCAGACCAGTGAACCAAACAATCTAAGAAGGAAATTTTGAGTGCCTCTTCACCCTCCATTGTGAACCTAATGTTTCTATGGCGTTCATTCAAGCAATTTAAGAAAAGCGGAGCATGAGATTTATCATGAAAAAGTTAAAAGGTATCATCCACACAACTTCTATAAAAAATAGGTTTAAAACTTACAGGGCATTCGTCTAACCATTTCTCCTCATAATGACACAAAAAAATGTTTACAAATGTTGGAGACAGAGCAAGTCCCATTCCCAAACCTTCAAGTTGTTGATAAAATTTCACATAAAAAAAAAATGAACTAAGTACGGCTAGCTCTAACAATTTAGCAAAAAACACCTTCGAAAGACCAAGTATTAACGTATGAGGACTGGTAAAAAGTGAAGCCAAGATAATATTTATAGTCTCGCGTACAGGAACGTTGGTAAAAAGATTATTAATGTCAAACGAACACATAAAATACTGACTTGCATTTTGTACTTTCGTTATATCCTGAACAAATGACTTAGAATTTTGTACTGTATATTGAGTGGTAGTAAGAGGATTCAAAATTGGTACCAGATACTTCGAGAGCTTATAACTCGGAGTATTTATGGCAGAAAAAATAGGTCCATACTGGAAATTTTGAGTAAAATCTTTTTTGTGTATTTTAGGAACGCCATAAAGAATACCTGGAGTTGAACCAGAAACAAACAGACTAGTGTAAACTTCATCCGTAATTGATTTACTGTTTTTCAGCTTCCGCAAAAAATTATTAATGCGGTCTTCAAACTTCAAAGTAAATTTGCCAATAGGATCGGTGATTTCAATAAACTTTGAACGATCAGAAATTAAAGAAAACAATAGTTATCAATTGTAAACAGGTAGTTTTTTAAGGTTAGTTTTTGTTTTCGTTTTGTTTGTTTCTTCAATTTATCAACTTTCTAATTCATTTCATGTATTTTCAGGTAAATTTGTTTTTTGCTGAAGATGAGCGAATGCTCGAGACATTCAATTTTATTGTTTTACATGCAATTTTTAATTCGAGTAAATGTTTTATACGGTATTTTTAGTTCTCTCCTTTTTACTTAGAAAATAGTAGGTGCCTATCTAACGTTTAGCTTGGGCCCTCACATGGTCTCCCTGGGAGTGCTAATTCCCATAGATATAATGGTTGAATCCCCTTGAGGGGTTTAAATTCAATTAATCTAAGGTAATTTTTACCGAGTTTCTCATTTCTCTTCAATACGATCTGAGCACTGGCGATGGGTGTTTCCGGCTTATGCAGTTCTTCAGGCTTTTAGATGTTCTTGAAAGTCTACTTCACCCTTACCAAATAACTTTTCTCAATGAATCACTAAAGAGAATGTATCTCATGGTGTCTATATGTCATCCATTATGAAAAATTGTATGTAACATGGGAGAGATTTATAAGTCCTCTAGTAACTTCTGTCAATTGCAGTTTATCAGCATCCAGATAGTTTTTTGCGTGAATAAAAGTGGTTCAACCTTACAAAAAGTGTCGTCCGAGTATTCCATTTTCATAAGGTATCAACGACTCTTAATGTGAGACCGTTCATTCCTTAACATTAGTTACTTCAGAGGACAATATGCCCCTCACATGGTAGTGACACTGCACAAACACTGCAGGGGCTTTTTACAGGATGTCGCAAAATGAAGGCACGGATTTGAAACTAATTTAATTGACTTTATATAATCATAACTTGTCATGTTTGGAACTTTGGATGTGAGGATGAATGGTGAAGTGTTAGGAGGTAGAGCATTTTAGGGACCTCGAGTCGGACGTGGCTGTGACGGATAGCATGGAAGTAGAAGTGAGGCATCGAGTGAGTGAAGGCTGCAAGACATTGGGTGCAATGAGGAAAGCTTTGAATGCAGGAGTTTGAGTATGAATGCTAAAGGGGACTGTATGAAAGCTTGATCGTGCCAGTTTTGCTGCATGGAGCAGAGTCTTGGGGTTTGAGAGCAGCTGAGAGGAGGAAGTTGGATGTGTTTGAGATTAAGTGTTTAAGAAGCATGTATGGAGTAACAAGAAGAGATAGGATTAGGAATGAGTGGGTCAGGGGGCAGACGGGTGTTGTCAAAAAGTTGAGCAGGCGGGTGGATGAAAGAATGCTTGGATGGTTTGGGCATGTTGAAAGAATGAATGTTGAGGGGCTGGTAAAAAAGATTTATACGTCGGAAGTGAGTGGTATTAGAGCGCGAGGTAGACCACAGATGAGTTGGATGGATGGGGGTGAAGCGTGCTTTGTATGAGAGGAGTCTGACTGTGGACGTGGCGAGAGGGATGACTGCGGACAGAAGTGAGTGGGGGCAGTGCATAGGAAGGTAATTTTATTTTTTGACGCGGTGCTGGAATCCTGCCTGCGTGTGATTGGGTTGACCTGTCCTGTGCGGGGGGAGGGACTGCACTCAATGAAGCGGTCGGGGTAAACCAGCTATGGCTGTCGGGCCTGACTGTGGACGATGGTTGTGCTACGCTGCTGCTAATCCTAGCAGTACTGGTGCGGGCAGTGCTGCCTCTCTTGCCTCCAAGTGGCTAACGGTGATGATTGTGGCCTGCTGTAGGCTACCCTCACATAGGGAGGAAAAGCCTGGTATTTGTATGGATGTGTGATTATAACTAGTAGTTATAATCATTAGTAGTTATAATTAGTTATAATTATAACTCGCAGTTATAATTACAACTAGTAGTTAAAGTTATAACTAATTGTGGTGTTTTCCCCCCGTGAGAGGGCACTGCGAAGGCGTGCGCGCCGGCTGGGTGAGACAAACATCTCGCCGGCTGTCGGGAGACGACCGAGTGCGTGTGGGCAGTCTGTGAGTGGCCGCGCTCGCGTGAGATACGTTGCGTGCGTGTCTTGGGAATTAACCTTGGTGTTAACTTGCAGTTGGACTGGGACAGATATGCGCTGTGCGGCTATATTTCAGCTGGAGCCTCGCGTAGAGAGTGCTCTGTGCGGTGAACCAAATCTGCTGCGAGAAAGCTGCGGCGGCTGCTAAGGCTGCGGCGGCTGCTAAGGCTGCGGCGGCTGCTAAAGCTGAGGCGGCTGCTAAGGCTGCGGCGGCTTCTAAGGCTGCTAAAGCTGGGGCGGCTGCTAAAGCTGGGGCGCCTGCTAAAGCTGGGGTGGCTGCTAAAGCTGGGGCGGCTGCTAAAGCTGGGGCGGCTGCTAAAGCTGGGGCGGCTGCTAAAGCTGGGGCGGCTGCTAAAGCTGTGACGGCTGCTATAGCTGTGGCGGCTGCAAAAGCTGCGGCGATTGGCTCCTAACGATCCGGGATCGTCAGTGCCGCCGGCTGGGAGCAGGCCGGCCTTGCTCGTGGATGTTGGTGGCCAACATCCTGACTCAGGCGCATAAGCCGATCCTGGATTGGTTGGCTAGGCAGCTGCCTAAGCTGACCGGTGATGGATCGGTCGATGCGAGTGAGGCGCTGGAGAACCTGGAAAGGTTCTGTCAGCTAGAGCGCGTGGCGCTGACCGACATCATCGGTTTTTTGCTCGACGGCAATATCGCTCGGGTGTTTTACCGCATGACTGTGGGTGATGCTGCTTAGTGGCAGGTACTCAAGGCTATGCTGGCCGCTGAGAATGCGTTGTCAAGGCAGGAGGCCTGGAGGAGGCAGGAGGCGAGTCGGTGGATGTGTAACTTGACTGCTTGAAGCGTCTAGGTGGGAGGGTAGGGTTGTCCTTGGGGGATTTTGCTTTTAGGGTCAAGATTCACGAGGGTCTTTCCACCTCTCAGTATGACTGGGCAGTTGCTCGTGAGGACGATTATACTGCGTCATTCGATGCTGTGGTATTGAAGGTGAGTGACCGTATGTCCGCACAGAGGGCTGTTGACGGGCGAGACTGGAGGGCCAAGCCCGTGGCAGACCTCGCTGCTTACGGGAAGCAGGGCAGTGGTCGCAGAGGTTCCAGCTACCGTTGTGGGTGCACACCGTGTGAGGTTGTGGGTGCTGGTGAGGTGCCTGCAAGGGCTTCCACCAGTAGGAGGTCCGCATGCTTTGCATGCGGGAAGTCCGGGCATTTTGCCAGTGACTGTACCGAGGCAGCTCAGTCTTGGACGGTAGCTTAGCCAACGGGTGCTGGTGTGAAAGTAAACCAAATAAGCCGGGCTTACTGGATGTCTCCTCTCTCTGAGGGAAGTGAAGGTGCCCCTTCGGAGAGAACGACCTTGAGCGGCGCAAGTGTGTCGCGAGAGCGGAGCGAACTGAGATCGCTCGGAGCGACCTGAGATCGCTCGGAGCGACTGGTATTACAACTAGGAGTCATTTGCCAGTTGTTCGTGCCCTGTGAATGGGCGTTGTTCTCGGTGTCTGGTAGACTCTGAGAGCAAGCGGACAGTTGTCTGTCTGCGGGTGGTGGTGGGCCAACGCCTCCGACCAGGGGGGGCGTTGTTAACGGCAGACGGCAGGACTTCCTGTGAGAGGAAGCACTGTCGTGTGGGAGTCGGGTTGCAGAATTGTTTTGGTGTCGCTGCGCTCGTCATGCCGGAGTTGGGGAATGTTGGCGTAGATTGTCTCCTCGGTAGTGATGTCATTGATCACATGGGAGGCGTCACCGTCAGGAGAGGCTGTTACTTGAAGTATGCAGTTAACTGGGGGAGACCTCGGCTGCCGGATGCTGTTGGACGCCCAGCAATGGATCCGCCGGTGCCAAGCCGAGAGCCGGCCTGGTGAGTAAGGCAGGGTCGGTGGATTCGAGAGGTGCGCTGGCACCTATCGAAATTTGCGACTCTGGCTATCAATTTGTTGCTAGATTCGCTGATGTCGGACCGTCAGTTGGCGGTGGTCCGAGAAGCCACCCAGGGGTTTCAAATTCGGGTCACGAAGTACGGGTGTACTCGGGCGTCTCATCTGCGTGAGCGTTAGGACGTGGAGATTCAAAGTTGGATCTCGAAGGGTTGGTTGAGGCGATGGTATGGTCCTATCCAGGGCATCATTCTGTTGTTGGCCGTCGTGCAACCAACGAAGGACAAAATCCGTCCGATCATCGATTACTGTGAGTTGAACGGGTTGGTCGAGTGTCATACTGGTGATGACGTGGTCGCTGTGTGTGGCGACAAAATTCGGAAATAGCGGCAGTGCGGGGCGAGCTTAAGGTCGTTGACCTCGTCTGCGTACCTGCAGATCCACTTTCCGAGGATCTGTGGAGGTACCAGATCGTGAAGTTTAAGGGTGTGCCTTATGCTTTGACACGATTAGGCTTCGGCTTATCGTGTGAGCCTCGAATCATGATCTGATCCTTAGCAAGGTCCTATCGTTGGACGATCGGGTTTGTCATGGGACGGATCCTTACATCGATGATGTGGTTTGTGAGTTCGTTCATAGCTCGCAGGAGCTCCGGAAGCATTTGGCTAGTTACAGACGTGTGGCGAAAGAACCTGGGACCCTGGATGGAGGCCAGTTGTTGGGAATTTTTCTAAGGAAAGATTCCAATGGACATCTTAGGATGTCGAGAGGCACTGTTCTCTCTGAGCTCGGTTTGGTAGACGCTGGATTGGCAAAGAGAGGGCTGTTTTCCTTTTGTGGTCGGCTGGTCGACCATTACCCTGTGGCGGGGTAGCTGCGTCTCTGTTGCAGTTTTATGAAATGACTAGGGTGCAGCAGGACAGTTCTGTCAGAGTTTTAGCTGGGGAGTTGTTGGCGCGTGCTCGGGAGGACTCTGTTGGGGGGCGTGTGGGGTGTCGATTTGTAGGGTATGGTTACCGTGTGGTCTGATGCTAGCTCCGTTAGGGGTTGGTGTGGCCTTGGAGGTCGATGGCCGCATTGTTGAGGATGCGTCATTGCTTCGCAAGGAGTCAAACCATCTTGATATCAATTTTACGTGTTCCCTTTACCACGTTTACTGGCGGAAGACGTGGCTGGTAAAGTGTGTTTCAGATCAACCCAGGCTTTACAGGAATTTGTTTGCGAGCCTGCACGTCTCTAAATTATTTGCCAAAGTTGTGATGACCAGATCTTTTAGCCTTGCTTGTTGAAAGTCTGGTTCATGATTAGATCATTTGAATTTGTACCCAACTACGTTTTGCAAAGTGTAATTACCGCCAACGGGATCTGAATCTTGTGCTCCGTTATCTCAGCCGAGAAGTGTGCTCCGATGCGTGTAATGCACTGCTGGAGCTATTTCAAGGATTACCTCGGCATTTTTTGCTGAAGTGGATGTTCAGCGACTTCAGTTCAGTTGTTCTGTGAGCCGGGGTTTATCCGGTAGTTGCACCGGGAGATTGCGTCTAATGGTATCGGGACCCTGGCGGTGCTAGTAGAGTTTCACGCATTTGTCGCTGGCTGCTGCCCGAACTTTAAGTGTCGCCACTGCTGGGATATGTTCGTCGCTACTTCGGGTCTGTTGACCTGAATTTACGGGTGTATGGTTTTATATGTTTGTGCATTGGATGTATTTAGGTTGTTTATTTGTGTCATTTCCCTGTTTGCCTATTGCTGCTAGGGATGTAATTTGTGTGATCTTGTAGGCTTAGTTCAATTTGAGCTACGGTTGGATTGTTATGGGTCTGTTTTCCCACATAAATTTGAGGCTTCTTATTGTAAATTTTCTCTACTGTGTTAAAGTGTGTCATGCAAATTGCCTGTTATAGATCAAGTTAGGTAGCGTGCCTCTCTCTATCTTTTCCGCTCTGTATCTCCTCTGATCTTTCGTGGTGGTGGGGTTCAGGCTGTCGCCATAGCCATTAGGTTGGTCTTCCGCAGCCTTCCATCCTCCTGTCTTTTTTCTTTTCTCTTTTTTCTCATTTTCTTTGCTATTTCACTTTGTTTTCTTTCTCCCTTCATTCTATCCTTTCATATCTGGGCCTTCCTTGTTTGGTATGGCGGAGTTGAGACCCACCGTGGTTGGTCGGGAGTTGATTGTTCTTTGTGCCAATATTCGGGGACTCAGGGCCAACTTGAATGAGTTAGCCGTTGCTGCCTCCCGGTGTGATATCTTGTTCTTGTTAAAGACTCTTGTCTCAGATCGGAGACACCCGGCTGAGCTCCGTGTCCCGGGATTTGCGTTGCCTCAATTGAGGCTGGTTTTGCCCACTGGGGATACTCGTGGGATGGCCCTCTATATTCGATAGGGTTGTCGCGCCTATAGGCGCTTGCATTTGGAATGCTAGTGTCACGAGTATATGGTGGTACGGGTTTGTGGCTCAGTGTCTAATTTCTACTTGGTGGCCTTTTATCGTAATCCGGGGCACAATAGCTCGCTCTTTAGATGATTGCCTGTTGGATTTGATGGCACGAGCTCAGTCCTCTGACCCAAAGGCAGTCTTTGTATACATGGGTAATGCAAATGCACACCACACTGAGTGGCTGGGTTCCGTTTCACCCACAGATGTACATGGTCATAATGCTTTGGACTTTTCCAACCTGTCTGGCTGCACGTAACTTGTTCAGGGTCCGACTCATGTTGCGGGGAACTGCCTGGACTTGGTGCTCACGGATGTTCCTGAAGTTGTCAGGGTTTCTGTTGCTCCCCCTTTGGGTACCTCTGACCACTGTGTGCTTGAGTGTTGTTTACTTGTTCGTCAAGCCGTGCCTGTTTTGAACACTCGCCGGGTGGTTATGTTGAAGAACAGAACCAATTGGACTACTGTTAGGGGGGGGTTGTCGTCCGGGGTTTCCCTTGGGGTAAGATTTTACGCTCCAAGGCACCTTTGGACTTGCTGAATCAAGCGGTTGCTGATGTGGTCGAACGTCATGTCCCGAAGGTGGTTCTCCGTGTCAAGTCTTCTGACAAACCTTGGTTCGACGGTCAGTGCAGAGCTGCCTTTGATGCGAAGCGGACAGCATTCCGCGCTTGGGCTAGGTCTAAGACCCCACCTGGGTGGGAGGCTCACCTGCGAGCTCGTAATGAAGCCCAGGTAGTTTACGCCGGGGCTCGTGAGCGGCATGATCGGCGACTGCGGGATGCCCTCAATTCCTCCTCGTCTTCACACAAGTGGTGGGTTACGTTGAAGGGAGCTGTATTTGGTGCTAGGCCTGCTCTTCCTGCCCTCCTAGGCCCGGGAGGGGCACTGGTGGTTGATCCTGTAGAGAAAGCGCAGCTGCTCACCACTCAATTTGATGGTAAGCAGTGTAGGGAGAATTTTGTATTGCCTCCCACATGCTACCCAAGACCCTTGTGTTGTTCGCTGGCGTTTAGGTCTGGACAGGTTGGACGTTTACTCTCTGAACTTGATGTGGGTGGTGGGGTCGACCCGTTGGGTGTGTTTCCGCTGTTTTTCAGGGAGACGGCCGAGGTGCTAGCTCCCAAACTTAGTGTCATTTTTAGGTTACTGATTAGGTCTGGTCAATTTCCGAGTTGCTGGAGATCAGCCAATGTGACGGCTGTCCCTAAGGGTCCTCCTTCTCCGCTGGTGGAGAATTTTCGTCCCATTTCTTTCACCCGTCCTAGCAAAAGTGTTCGAGCGGCTAATTGTGGGTCGACTGTCGCGATATTGTGAGAGTATGGGGTTCCTCCCTGCAGATCAATTTGCTTACAGACGTGGCTTAGGCTGTGCAGACGCGCTATTATCCTTGTCCCACCTGCTTCAGACTGCTTTGGATGAGGGGCGTGGGGCTGTGGTTGAACAGTTGGATTTCAGCGCGGCCTTCGATCGAGTTAGCCACGTAAGTGTTTTGCACAGGTTGGCACTCGCAGGGGTTGGTGGCAAGTTGTTATCGATATGTGAAGAGTTTATGGCTGGACGAAGGCAGAGAGTGGTGGTTGACAGAGTGGCGGGTGACTGGTGTGAGGTTGTCTCAGGTGTGCCCCAGGGGAGTGTACTTGGCCCTCTCTTGTTTGTTTTGTACAGCAGTGAGATGTTTGATCTTGTGCAAAGTAATTTTATTGCTTATGCTGACTCGTCATTGGTCGCCGATGTGCCCGGTCCCATGTTGCGTCCAGTGGTGGTGGAAGACATGTTACGCATCAACGAATGGTGCTTGAGGTGGAATATGATACTTAATCCTAGTAAGTCAAAGGCGCTCATAGTGAGTAGATCCAGGGCCAGTGAGCCCCTGTTCGGTGAGCTGGTCATAGGTCGGGGAGTTATTGAGGTTTACCCTGAACTTGATTTCCTTGGTGTGCGGTTTGACGGGAGGCTCACATTTGAGGCTCATGTGCGGAGGGTAGTCTCACAGGTCTCCAAAAGGCTGGGGATCCTGAGGGTAATTGGTGGAAGTTATCAGGACCCTCAGTTGGTGCAGAGAGGCTTCTGTGCCTTTCTTCTTCCTCTGCTCGAGTATTGTTTGCCTGTTTTGGGCTCTGCGGCTGATTGCCACCTGCGTCTCTTGGATCGCATTGTAAGATCTGCATCAGCGCTATGCCTGGGTTTGGTGCTGCCGTCTCTGGCGCACAGAAGGCGAGTTGCCCAACTTTGCATTTTTTATAAGCTATTGAACAATAGAAGGCACTGGTTGTTCCATATGCTTCCCCCACGGGCCGAGCGGATTCGGGCTACCCGTGCTGCTGCTCATAGTTTTGAGCTGTGGGAAGTTAGATGTAGGACTTCGCAGTATAGGCGTTGCTTTGTCCCTTGATACGTTGCCCGCTGGAACTCCCTTCCCTCTGCCGTGTTTGATTCGGGTTCGTTGGGTGGTTTCAAGGGTGCTGTCAACTCCTGGTTGTTGCGTGGCTGATGTCTCCTTCTCCTGCTTTCTTTCTTTAGTTTTTTCTTTGTTCTTTGTTTTTGTTTCACTGTTCGTGGAGTTGATGCTGGCAGGGTTTCCTATGTGAAATCTATGGATCCACGATCCGTCCCGTTGGGGTTGCTTTGCTTGATTTAATAATAATAATAATCAAATAATAATGTGGCTCAGTTGGAGGAAGTTGCATTGAGAATCAATTTGGCGATTGCATGAAGTTTTAAAACCTTCACGGTCGCCTGTGATTCCCGAACAGTGGTCAACTGGATGGGCAGTACTGTCGATGGCCACAATCGTTTTTGCTCGAAGGGCGCGGCGGAGATGCTCGTGAATCGACGTCTTGGGGTGATCAGCGCGACGATCGCTAAGCATGATCTGATTGTGTCTGTTCGCTTCGTTTCGACGACCGAGAACAAGGCCGACCAGATGACCATGGTACCTAAGAGGTGGAAACCGTGGCAGAGGTGTCTGCTGTGCTTGCCACTGGAGAGAACCTCGAGGATGACACTTGGGCGGCTCATTTGCCGCATCATTTGGGCATCGATCGAACGTTTTACCTCGCTCGGCAGACCGTAGTGATTTGTCATGTGAGCAGGTGAAGCGTGAGCTGGCAGGAGTTGAGGCCTGTCAGTGGATCGATCCTGCTTTGCGGGAGAACCTCGTGGCGCGAGGAGGTCTGTCTGTTGAGGAGAGCATAAGCCGGGTTGAGATCGACGTGACCCATTTCGGTGCCAAACTCTACCTGTCCATGGTTGACTGTGGGCCCACGCGGTTCGCTATCTGGCGACGGCTGCTGAACGAGTCAGCAGCGAGTATCGTCGCTCATTTACGCGAGGTCGTGACGCAATTGAGCGGGGGCCGTGTGATGAATTTTGGTTGGATAATTTGACGGCCTTTTGGTCAGCAACTGTTGAGCAGTTTGCTGATGAGTGGGGGATTTCTCTGCAATTCCATGCCGCTTACGCCCCAAAAATCTACTCAATCGTTGAGAGAAATCCCCAGACGATCAAGAGGATTGCCGCTAGGGGAGGGATCGCCCCTGAGGGGGCCACATTTGGCTTAATGTGACGCCTCAGAAGGAGGCCGAGGCTGGCTCGAGCCCTTCGAACGGCATTTTTAGGTACCGCTGGCGAGTACCGTTTGATGTAAACCTTCGGGTGGTTGATGGTTGCGAGAACAACAACTTTGCTGTTGGTGACGAGGTGTGGGTGAAACCCCCACTGCCCTCGTGCACGAAGCAGTGGACGTCTGGTGAGGTCACTGGCGTCGTGTCTAAGCACGTGGTGTGCATAGACGGCATGCCTAGGCATGTGCGAAACGACAGGAAACGTCGGTTTGGTAGCAAGCGGGGCAAGGTTCCTGTGAGCCATGATGGTGCCGCTAACGCCACGGAGCTCGAGACAGTGGTCTTGGGAGGAGGGGGCAGCTACAGTGTGACTCCCTCGGCGTTGCTAGAGGGAGTTGTAGTTGACGCCTTGGACAGGAAGCCTGTTGAGCCGGCGGTGGACCGCGAATTGCCCGACGATCCTCAGGGAGAGGAGGGTAATGAGCAAGAGGCCGTTGGCGGTGATGCTGACGATCATCGAGATGAGAGTGAGCCATTGAGGCAGTCGTACCGTGAGAGACAGCGTCCCACATACCTGAGTATGAGGGCTGGGCACTAGGTGACGTGAGTTTCGTGAGAAACTGGGGGAGATGTGGTGTTTACCCCCACGATAGGGCGCCGCGAAAGAGTGCGCACCTACTGTCGGGAGACAGGCGAGTACGCGTGGGCAGACTGTGAGCGGCCGCGCTCGCGTAGGTACATTACGTGCGTGTCTTGAGCATTAACCTCGGTTTTAACTTGCAGTTGGACTGCGACAGATTTGTTCTGTGCGGCCGTATATCAGCTGAAGCCTCGCGCAGAGAGTGCTCTGTGCGGTGGACCAAGGCGTGAGCACGAGAGAGACTTCCTGGCAGCAGGCCCATGAGTACAAGGGGCCACCACGCTTGGCTGCACACTTCAGCTGGGCCAAGTCTGCTGTCAAGGTAAGCCGGTGTGTGGGTAGCTGGACTACGGTGCTGCACACGATATTATTATTTTTTTTTCAACCACACTAGTGTAATTGCCGTTCTACTCCAACCACTAAAACTACGCAAGTCAAGTCCTTGCTTTCTTCTTGCGCCACCCTATACTAACTCCACAGCAACCCAGCAACCAACAAATCCAACTTCACGATTGTTTGTTCCGATGACAACTAACTGTGCAAGCACGAGTTGAATCAACTGAAAAATGAAATATTCCCCTCCGTCTTTGCGCCTCAATTTTCTTTAACTTCAAAACGATCTCCCATTTTGTTAAAAATGGGAGAAAAAAACAGCTTAGCTAAAATAGTACACTACTTTTGGATTCAACACAGCAAATAATACACAGTGCTCACCCTGATGAGGAAGGTATAGATTTCCTGCTCGGCTATTCGCTTGCCGATGCACATTCTGGTGCCGTGGGAGAAAGGCAGCGACGCGAACGGGTGGATGTCTCCATGAGGACGGTCCCTCTGCCACCGCTCAGGGAGGAACTCCAGAGGGCGATGAAAGTACTCCTCCATACGCGATATTGCAGCGTTGAAGCCCATGACTAAAGTCTGTAATAGAAACCATTCAATTTTTTAAAGATTCACATAAAATGCCAAAAAAACAGAACAAGTATGGGAGGTATTTATTTAAACAACCAAAAATTGTGAGGCGAAGTGGCGTTAAACAATAGTGAAATCAGGCTCAAACTCACACGTTTTCCTATAGCCTCAAACCGAAACATTGATAGATAAAAAACAATTTGTCATTTTCCAAGTTCCTCATCAAATCATTATAATAGTTTTCAAAAACTTTAACACTTTAATTGCCACATGAAACCCCTGGGGTGACTAAGGGGACTTTAAAAATGCTTCTGACTGATCAGTAGTCCCAAACTCAATTTCTTCAAATATCTAATTGAATCCAAAAGTAGGCTATCCGTTTATTGCCTTTTTTTTTTAAAAGATTAAATGTCAGTTTAAGCCTCCCTGTCCGCAACAAAGGCGTTCGAAAGAGAGGAGAGAGGAAGAAGCCATTACGTATGAAGTTAAAGGAACGCGGAACCAATGCACAAAGTACTTAGAAACAGTAAGTTGAGGAAGTTCATGAAACAAGATAAAACTTGAAGAAGAAAGTAGTAGGTGCTAAAAAGATTAGATTAGATTATAAGTTAGTTTAAGCCTCCCTAAACGCTATAAAAAGAGCGTATTGAAAAGAGGTTGGAGGAAGGCACCATTTAGTTTGGAGATAAGAGAACGGGGAATCTATGCAGAAAGGGCATACAAACAGTAAGCAGAGAAAGAAGTTCATGAAACAAGATAAAAGTTGAAGAGGAAAGTAGTAGGTGCTAAAAAACGGAATAACGGTAAACGGAGAAAAATGGTCTATAACAAAACAAAACACCTATTATATTTCAACACAACTCAGGCCTTTCTATTTAGCTCGCGATCTCATTTATTTCTCTATGAGTGCTAATTCCTATAGATACAATAGTTATATCCCTCTTAAGGGCTTATTTTCAAAATTGATAACTGAAATTGACTTTTATTTTAGCTGAATTTTGAACTTTATTTCAACCCGTCAAAATCAAAGTGTTAACATGCGTTGTCAAAATATTAGAAGCCTTGAAACAAGAATGATTTTAAACGAAGGAGATAGATGGAGCATGGAAAAAACATACTTTGATGCCTAAAAGCCTAACTCATAATTAAAAATGAAATGAGACCTAAAACACATGAGAGATAGGCCTCAAGAAGAAATAAGCTAAAGCACATCAACGTTCCACCGGAGAAAATTTCAAATGCTAATGTAATGCATGTTTGTTTGTTGAATATCTTCATTTTTCATCACATTTATCCCAAGTTAAATTTAAATTCAATAAATAAGAGTGCAAATGGGAAAAACATCAATCCAAAAAACTATTTTTCATTAAATACATGGCACAAAATTAAATTTCTCTTCAAACAACACCGTATGCAAGAACACAATTGATAATTTAGAATGATCCCAAAGAACACTTAACATAAGGAAGTTAGAGATGTGCACATCAAGTCCAACTAACTAACGTACCCCTGGCGGCACCTTGTGGCCCGACAAAACTACGTCTTGTTTCATGATGCGGGCATTGGAGAAAACGAGCGGGTAAATCCTGAAGAGGAAAGAACCATTTTAAAGACACATCAAGTTAATACGTGATGCTCATTGTTCAACACGTTTCCTATGAAGAGACCCGCTTTAGGTCACTGAGTGGGTTTTTATGATGTTGCTAACAGACCAGCAGTCACCAACTCATTTTTTATGAATACCTAATGAAAACTCAATGAAGGCATCATCTATTTAATGTTGGTTATTTGCAAAACAGATCATTAAAATCAACTTTAATGTGAGTAAAACCTCAAACTTCAGTTAACCCTCCATGGTTAACTTGTTAAGTTAATAATGAAGAATCATCACAATGTACCATAGTAAAGACCAACGTTACAAATGTATTACAAGGGCGCAAAATTGAGAGCACTCTTGAAAAAGCTTCCCTAATTTCATCAAAGGGAGCACTAAATCCACACAACCTTGTCTCACAAAACAACATCAACTCCTCCTTGTCTAACTAAATAATGACATCCAATCATCCAGGTCTGTATTATATGACGTTCACACAAACTTATGCCACATAATTATATAATACACACTCATCCTAGTCTCACAAAATAATTTTGCATCCCCCCATCCTCATCCAAATTGGAAATACTGCATCCACTTATCCTTGCCAAACCGAATAATGCTACATCCACATCACCACAATACTGTCGAACAATTAAATAAAACTCACTTTCCATACCACATTTTTCAAAGAATTTTTCATTAGCAAGAGAACAAATTTTTTTCCAGCCTCTGGAGGCACCTAAGAAGTCTTAAAAACATTTTCAAATCAAACTTGCCTCATCGCTCTACAATGGCAAAATTTCAGATTTTTTTGGTTTCACACCTTCAATTAAAATGTAGAGCAGACAGATTCCCTCCTTTCAACATACCTTCACTGTTATCCAGACCCCATTCCGTCAACTACCTAAATTTCAACTACTAACTCAGTTTTCTAATTCCATTCAAAACGAGTCTCAGCATCGCTGTCTACAAATTATATCTTCACTGCATTACGCAATCCAGTTTACTCAAATGATTACGTCTCCTTGTTTTAATTACTCAAAAATTACTGGTTTAACATTAAATGAAATGGGCAGTAATGAGCTAGCAAATGTTTCAAAATTTTGAAAACAATGCTGTCAAAAATTCATAACTAGACAAAAATTTCTTATGCTTTCACAATTAACACAAAGATATGCAAAGGTTCACAAACAGTCAAACAGAATTGAACACCAGTAACATTATAAAATGTGGTACTACTATCGATGAGCTTTATTAATCGGAACGGTAAAAAAATAGCACCAGTTCAGAAGGTGGCACACACACGGTCACTCACAGGTCTGTTGATAAACACAGTGACGGAGCTAATACGTCGCTGGTACACACATTCCTCTGTGTTAAAATGAACTAAACACAGTCTCTTTAGTACAGGTTCATCCGTTGCCAATAAGGATAATAAAGTGAGTGAAATTTCCAGCATCTATCGAGATCTTCACACACAGTCCTCTCATTTCATTCTTGCCTACATGATATGTCTGTTGTGAGGATTTTTCCTCACAAACTCAGGAAAACCAAAGAGGTGTTGGACCTCTTGTACTATAATAGCTCCAGCAGCGCCGCACGCCAGTGGGTCCGGAGATCGCAGGGCTGAGATGCCAGCTAGCTAGACGTTGTGAGCTGTGGTGTAACGTCTCGCCGCTATCTTTTATATTACGCCACGTGCGTCGAGTGATGTTTTTTCTCAATGCCAACCCTCTACCTTGAATTGAATTTGCGTATACTTGAGCTACCGCCGAAGCAATCTTGGGCCCAGCTGTACAAAGCCACTGTCGTCTCGTCTGTCTACTTGGCATCTGTTCTTTATTTCTTTATTATTTGCATGCCTGAGAGCGTGATTGAATTCATACTACCAGCTCTCGCTTAATTATTAACCTAAAAATTACACAAAGGTTGCCTTGACAACTGAATTAACTTATTTCTTGCTTTACTTATATAAATCTCGGTTAAGAGCTCTAGGTCTTGGATAAGAGCTTCCTCCCCTATTTTGAGTTGTTCTTCTTCTCATGCTATCTTCTTGAGAGTCCGGTAATTCTTGCCTCTTGCCTTAACCTTGCCAACATTTCTTGCCACAAAGTCTCTAAACTGGATGAACAATAAAGTTTAGGTGTGGTTATTCTTGCGTTCAATGTCAATTATGTAAAATGTGTCATTCCTATATTTGTTATTTGCCTACCTAACTAATTAATTTTCCTGCCAACCTTCCTACATGTAACCCTATCATCTTTCTGCAGTACATTCGAGAATTCATCGCGACGAGCGGTCCGGTACTACCAACTCCAGTGCCTATTTACCCCTTTCAGCAGAGCTTGATTAGGTATTTGTCTCTCAAGTCCTTGTAATTTTCTGTGTTAATTTTGTAATGTCAGCATTTCTATAATTTTCAGTTGTCTTCATTTAATTTTTTTTTAGCAGACGAGTCAATGAGCGTTGAAGGGCCTTAGCGGTTGCCAGGCTCCTTGAACTTTCCGCTGCCGGCACGCGATTGCCTCGGTTGCAAGGGTGGGCTTCGTATCGCACTGTGTGGCTGGTGGTGTTGGCCGCTGTTGTCGTGCATCTCCGCTGAGCCACACGACAACCTGTGGGCAGTTTGAGTGCGTCTCCTGCGTGTCAGCTTCTTAAGTGGTTTTGGTGGTCCAACAAGACTGTTTATTCTCTGGTGTGTCATGACAATTTAACTTTGCACGTCCACTTCCTAATCTACTTTGCGGCCCTAGATTATTTGATCCCGGTGTCTCAAGACCACAGCTCTTACGAAAAGGGAAAACTTCAGCACCAGGTAGATTTCAATTTTTAAAAACAAAAGATTTAATTTTATACAGAGATCGGCCATGGCCATAGTAAATTTGTGACTATTGGAGGAACCCTGGCTTCCAATAGTTTCTAACTACTTTTGTTGCCTGTCTATAGAACAGCACACTGCTAAACTATTAATCATTCTCTCAAACTTTTTAGGTACGGGAGTCTTGAATAATAAACTAATTTGCTTGCTCCTTCTCTCATTTATTCTTAATTAGATTGTGTAGCTGGTAATAATGAACTTTATGGTTAGTTTGAGTTGCATAAATTTGTCTGTTGTAATTTTCGATGTCTTCAATCAATTTCATATATTCCCAGCTGTTGGCAAGGTTCTTCGCTTTTGCCGGGCACATACTCGAATTTCGCCGTGTTTCAGCAATGTTCTGTTACTAATTAGCGTCGTGCAGTGCCTAAGATGAAGAGCTTGATTACGCAAAAGAGGGGATCTTCAAGCCCAAGAAAACGTTAGGAGTTAAGAAGGTAAAGGAAGCTGCAGCAAGGGGAGCTACCGCTGAGCTCCAGGAGCATTGTAATCTGATTCACAGGAATCTGCTTCAGGCAAGTCACTGTGGTGAGGCACTGAATTCTGAGATGATAGAGGACTGTTTATCGGAAGAAGTGACCAATGCAGAAGAAGACGCTTTGCTTGCTTATAGATAGTTTAGAGGTTGAGACGTTTTTCATTGATTTTATGCAGCCCAAAGTAGTTACTGGAGCTCATTCTTCTGAAAAACCAAAACTTGTAAATGATGTTAAGTTCCCCCTATTACACTAGAACCTTTCAAGGGAGACTTTCAAGATTGTTTGAAATAACACAGCTCCATGGCATCGTTCAACAATTCTGTCAGTCGTAGATCTTACTTGTCAGGCTCTGCTAAGTCAACTTACTTAAAGAGTTATCTTGCAGGCTATGCCGCAAAGTTAGTAGAACATTTATTAGTTAACAACGAGAATTATGATGTAGCCTTGAATTTCTTTGAGTGTGAATTCCTGCATCGTAATGAACTAGTTTACAAGCTCTGTAAGAAACTGGTCAATCTTAAGTGTACTATGATAAAAATTACATATAAACAAGGGTTTACATCAGCGAGGTGAGGAGTTTGTTGGCAGATCTAAAAATTTATTAATGCAATGTTTTGGCTGAAAACACCTGTGCTAGCTGTTTAGGCATATAATTTTTTTGAAGTTGCCAATAATGTTTAGGCAAAAAATGGCGCCCAAATTAAATAACAATTATCCCTCTCTCCAGCAGATTTTTGATAACTATGTAGAAGTTATTACTACCTTGAACGTTGAAGTTGTTTCTGATTCGGCAAAAAGTCAAATTGAAGATAGGCATTCCTTTAGGAACCCCATTCCTTTCCTTTGAAACCCCAGGATTTGATCCACGGTCTTGGTACAGCAATTGCGAGGTATTGCAGGAAGTCTTCCATAAAAAGGTAATAGCTGTGTCTCATGAGGAGTCCTTTGAGAAAATCTTTGGTTACCGGTATGACGTAGTTGCTGACAAAATAAGTTTGGATGAAGGATTGGAAAAGAAATCGTTGGTTACGGAGAGAATGGTACTGTCAAGGCTGGCACGTTGTTTTAATCCAATGGGACTAGCAACACCTGTTTTAGTCAAGGGAAAGGGACTGCTGAGGGATTAGATTATATTTTTAATTAGTTTACACCTCCCTATCCCCAACAAAAGCAATCCCAAGAGTGAAAGGAAGGCACCATTTAGCATGGAGTTAAGGGAACGCAAAATCTTTGCAGAAAGGGCATGGAAACAGTAAGATAAGAAAGAAGTTCATGAAACAAGATCAAAGTTGGAGAAGAAAGTAGTAGGTACTGAAAAAAAGGACAGCAGTGAACTGAAAAAGATGGTTCTTAACTTAAAAAAAGCATTTTATTTCAACAACAAGAAGGCATACCTAACTTTCAGCTCGGACCCTTACATTATCTCCCTAGGAGTGCTAAGTTCCATAGACACAATAGTTGTATCCCCCTGAGGGGAGACTGCCGAGGGAAATTTGGCTGGAGAAATTAAACTGGGGTGACATATTGCCCGACTCTTTCCAAGGAACCTGGTTGTCCTTGTAGAGAGAATTAAATGAAGCAAGTAGTTTAAAATTTGATCGTAAGGTTTTTATTCTGGTAGTAAACGTTCCTTGATTATTTTTGCAGATGCTTCAAAGACGAATTCTGGATTTTGTGTATATTCTTCATTTTGTAGGTGTGGCCCCAAATATGTTTCTTGTTTATCTGTAATATCCAGCATGCATCAGTCTGAATACATTCTATTTTCTCCTGTCTTTTCCAGTGATTTTTAATGTCGGGTGTGGAGATAAGAGTTTAATTGTGTGTTTTTAAGTGTTCATTGGTTGTTTTGTGTCCTTGATTTTGCTGCGTTTTTGTGTTTGAATAGTTTCTTAATGCATTGTCTTTCTTTTGCTTTCAGTCACTCAGATTTATAGTAAAACTAGTGTAATATTTCTTGGCAGAGCTATTCTTTCATTTTATAAAATCAAGTGTTGATCTGGTGAGTGTTGCTTCATTGTACAGTTTGCTTGCTTGTTTATATTTTTTTGTTGCTCTAGGCTAAGATTTACTTTGTGTTGAGCACGATGTTTTCTTCAGGCATATTGGTTCTTTCATTTTTTTTGTTGAAAGATTAAGCTTTTCAGTTTTGCTAGATTTCAAGACGTATGCCTGGTGCCGTCGTTTCGCACCGTATGGCTAGTGGTGTTAACCGCTGCACTACAACCTGCGGGCAGTTCGAGTGCGCCTCCTCCTGTGTGTCAGCTTCTTTAGTGGTTTTGGTGATCCATGACTGTTTATTCTCTGGCTTGTCATGACATTTTAACTCTGCGCATCAACTTCCTCCCCTAGATGGTTTAATCCCGGCGTCTCAAGAATATTGCCCTTTCGAAAAGGGAAACTTTCAGCACCAGGTAATTTTTCATACTCAAAAAATTCAAGATTTAATTTTATTCAGAGGTCAGCCAAGGCCATAATAAATTTGTGACTATTAGAGGAACTCTGGGTTCCAGAAGTTTCCAACTACTTCTGTTGCCTGTCTCTAAATAAGAGGCAGACTGCTAAACTTTTAATTGTTCTCCCAACCATTCTAGGTACGGGAGTCTTGAATAATAAACTAATTTTACTTCTTCCTTCATTTATTCTTAATTAGATTATGTAGCTGGTAATACTCTACACTGTGACTACATGGGCAATGCAGTCCACAACAACACCACCCACCTGAGCGTTTCCTGGACCACGTGGGCGATGCAATCCACAAAAACCACCCCCCACCTGAGCGTTTCCTTGACCACGTGGGTGATACAGTCGAGGGCAGCGATGTGCTCCGGCGTGAGGGGCTCGCCCCTCTTCACCACGGCGTCCACCTTCTGCTGAAGACGCTCCTGCACCTCAGGGTTGCGGGACAGCAGGTACAGAGCAAAGCCCACCGTGTGCGATGTCTGTGTAGATTGAAACCGAATATTTTTGTTGGTACCTCATTCTCCCAGTAATTTAAAAATTGCGGCATATCATGATAGAGAGAAACACTATGAAACAATGTATCAGTGAGTTTCTAAACCATTCTTAAAAAAAATATTCAAAATGTCCATCCAGTCATTTTATATCAATCTGATATATTTGACTAAGACCCAATTTTGTCCAATGAATGAGTTAATGAAATTTTATTTCCAAAGGTCGAACTCCTATGTATTGAGGTTGTTAAAAAATTACGTGCAGTAAATTTTACTGGTTAAGAATAAACAGATCAATGATTTTTCGTATAACTGCTTTGTACAAAAATGTGGGTAACCATTAGGTATTACCTATACTAACTAACAAGACTTAAAACTAAGGAGTTTAGAAGGTTGACTCATTCCACATATTTTCAGAATATCAGCTTGTCTACTAAAACACAAGGTATGAATAATATATCATGAATAGAGTGATTTCCAAACTAAATGATAAAAATGATTTAATGATTTCCAAAAACTGAGGATGGATTTTTTATGATCCAAAACGTTTGTTTTTTATCAAGATTTTCTTAGCGACGTTGGTTTTCCTTTTTATCCTAAAGGTGAGATTTCCTAGAAATTGTCCAATTTCATCAATTTTACTGAACAGATACGGACCACTAAATCTTCAATGCTTCAGAAAGCTTGAATTTGAAATAAGAAAATGTGACAAGATTCTATGTGAGATTGATTACTTGGAAGTATGTCTAAATTACAAAGTTATTCCTAAGTTCCTACGCATAAAATTGTACGAAAGAATTTTGGAACAGTCTCCGCTCTGCACATCGTGGCAATTAAAACTGTTGAAAAATGAAATTAGGTTTATGAAACGTGAATTGGCAAGACGACACATGTCAGTCGACCAGTGCATCGCCACCCTTAAATCTGAGATCAGTGCCATAGATCTTTCTTGTATTAGACTGTGGTTACAAAGAAAGCAAAGAAGTGTTATAGCTAAAGTGAAGGGAGTTCATGAATGTAAATTGCATAATTTAGGAGTGTGCAAAATCAGAAATTTACAGGATCCTCAGAAGGTCATCCACAACACTTCCAAGCGGAAATTAAAGAACGAAGAAACACGAGTGTTGCTGCTCGGACTGGATTTTGGACTACCCATACGTAATTTGAACTACTTCAAATTTTTCATGATTTTTGAAAAGCTCTATAATGTTTTGTCTGAACAGATCATTTATGAAAGGGGGACTAACTCTTTGGTTACTTTACGAAATGAGCTTAAATGTATTGCCGCAAAATATTTTTATACTTTCAATCCTTTGAAGAATGTGTGTCCAGTGTTTTTGAAAAAATACTTAATACTAAGAGCCCTTTCAGAAGATAAATCTACATATGTTACCAATTTAGACAAAGGAAAAGGTGTTGCTATTTTAGACAGACTAGATTATGTGAATAAGGTAGAATCTATTTTAAGCAACTCTTCAAAATTTATAGCTGTGGATGAGGACAAAAAACGACTTTTAATTCGATTGGAAGATTGGTTGAACAATGCCCTCAGAAAGCTTAAAAATTCCAAGCTGATAAATGACCAACTTTATGTTGATTCTCATTAGACGGGTTCCCAGCTAGGTTTTTTATTTGGACTTTCAAAAATCCACAAGCCAAATACACCTGTCCGTCCAATCCTTCCCGCGTGCAATATGCATAATTTCCGCTTAGGTAAAGCTTTAATTCCGTACCTGTCTCATTTAGTACCAAACAAAAACCTTTTGAACAATTCATTTGAATTTGTTAAATCTTTGAATTCTATTTTTAATGCAAATTCTCTTGTTATCTGTAGTTTCGATGTCGAATTTTTATATACGAATGTTCCTTTTAATGAGGCTATATCCATTATTTTAGATAAAATTTACACAGAACCCTCTTTGGTTCATGAAGGTATATCCAAAACACCTATGAAAAAACTGCTCGAGTTGACACTCAAAGACTAGTTCTTTAAGGGGACGGTCTGGGTCGAATTTGGACAGTGGTAGGTTTTCGGTTGTATAAACTCATCTCATAGAGAATTTTCTAGCGCATCCAACGGTATAATTTGCTCTCAAGTGCGTACATTGGTTCGTCTCCTAGACGGAGTAGAAGAAGCGCAGTAACGTGACCTTGACTCGCCTGTGTATGAGTGATTTCCCCCTCTTCTCCCTAATTACGAATCAGTTTCGGGCGTTCCTCAACGTGAATAGCAAGAGAGTTCATTCATGACCT
>JACJUY010005627.1:41468-58154 GCA_014220935.1 Platorchestia sp. MABIK | reverse complement strand
TCCTGTCACGAAAAAGATATCTCAAAGTCTGCCCGAAGCGTGTTGCAGCCTGGGGGAGAACACCACATGACTTTGAGAATTTAATTTTAATTTAGAAGAGTTTGACATGATAATCGTTCTGGGTTTTATGTGACTTTGAGCGTTTAATTTGCATGCAGAAAGCATTGTATAGTGTTGGAGAAAGCATTGTACGTACGTGCAGGTGGTGGCGGAGAGGGGCCGCGTGAGCGTGGTGCTGAGGGAGGAGGTCACCGCCAGCCAAATGCTGCTCGCCTGCTGGACAGCCTCTTGTGTTGCTGCTGCGCCTGCGTTGGTGAGTACTGCTCTCTCCGCCTGGCTATTTGGTCCTGTTGTCTATCAGCCCCTCCCCTTTTCACTCTTTGGCCCTATTTACCATCAGCGGAAGGACATAGAGCACAGAACAAGTTTCATTTAGCCCTCACCACAACAAAGAGTGCGCTATTCAAAACAGTCACAGCTGGCCATCACGCATCACAGACCATCATACGTTAGGGTGTGAGTGCTCAGGAGACAGGCTCTGTTTATCTCAACAATCTTAAATATTCTATTTGAAACGTGTTCCTTAGTGGCACGTTTTCTGCTTTGTTGGGAGCTAGTAGTTGTTAAGGCTCGGATATTAGACATCTTATGTAAACACTTTGGTCACAACGTGCGCTACCGGTGGCCAGGGAGGGGATTTTTCACAATGCTGATGACCGACCAGTAGTCACAAACTCAATTTAAAAAAATACTTAAGTAAAGCTTAATGAATCCGTGATCCAGTTGATGTTTGCTATTTTCAAAATTGCTTACTAAAATTGACTTTAAATTTGAGTTGATTAAATTTGTTGCATCATGATTCCCGTTAGTTGCAGTGCCATTCCTCATCTCCGAGATCAGGTTACTTTCCTTGTTCATGCAAATCAACGAGGGGTCGAACGCGCCCCTCGGTCCTTCACTTTTCGGATCCTGTATTGAGTGTATAGGCATCCTGTAACTGTTCAACTACATGAAACTAGTAGTTTTTAAGCCTCTGATATTATAGACGTACGTGTTTTAATGAATGTTGATGGGTCACTCGTAATGTTGACTAACGAGCTTACATCTTACATTTGCCCGCTCTGCCTCCGCTCTCGGCTCCTCAGGACGCCAGCCTCGACACGCGGGACGTTCAGCGCTGCAGGGAGAAAGCTCGCCAGTCCTTCCCTAAGCTGGAGAAGGCTCTCATTCAACAAGGTCAGTGTGAATTTATTTCATCGCTTAGTGGCGTGTCATTGACGCAACGTTGGCATTTTTTAAGTTGAATTTGGGCAGGACTTCAGGTTTTGCTTCTAAAATATACCATCACTCAAAGTGGACTTCATAGAATTTAGACACAAAATTCGAAGCAAATTCTATGTTTTGCTTTCGCCACATCCTAATTGTATGACATTGAGCTTACAAAATCACCGTGAATTGAAAATTTCTCCTAAGATTTAAATACGAAGTCTTCCCTCTCTGAGGGACATAAAGTAGGCGATGTTTTCAGGTTAATTAACTTTGTCCTTTTAATGCTTTCGGGTTCTTTTTATTTGCTCTCTTGGGTCCTCTTTTATTGTGGCTGGGGAGTCTCGAACTAATAAGAGCAATGTAATAATCTGCATATTTTTCTCCAGTATATTGTCTTAACTTACTGTTTCTACGCCCCTTCTGTACAGATTCCGCGTTCCCTTATCTCCATACTAAATGGTGCCTTCCTCCTTCCTCTCTTCGAAACGTTTTTTTTTAGCGGTTCGGGTGGCTTCAACTAACATATAATCTAATGTTCTTCAGTATATTCATTGTATTTCCAGTGTTCTTCAGTACATTCATTGTATTTCCAGTGTTCTTCAGTACATTCATTGTATTTTCAGTGTTCTCCAGTATATTCATTGTATTTCCAACAAAAGAAGCATTGTTGTCCACAGGCTGGGCTGTAGACGAGCTCTACCTGAACTGCAGACCGTGGCGGCTGCTGCGGGTGAGCTAGTGCTGACCTGGCGGTGCTGCGAGTGTTGTGGTGTGGTCACCGTGGCCGAGTGGTTAAGAGCGCGCCCTTCACGGGAAGGTACTGGCAGTGCCGCCCGGTGATTCTTCCCTTTGGGAAAAGGGAGAACTCAGCCACAATTCCCCACTCTACCCAGGGGTCGGAAATGGGTACCGGCTTGACCGGGGGTAACTGTCATTGCGTCCTGGTGTTAGTTATACGGCATTTGAAAAACCAATGTACAAGATGATATGTATCAGGCTTGATTGATTGGAATAAAGCATCCTTTTTTTATGGGCAGCCTGAGCAGTGTGATGTGACGACGGAGTACTGACATGAAGACTAAAAAAGAGCTGCATAAAAAACTGATCTAATTATGCCTGTAGTTTTATGCTGTCCCGAATGATATATCCGGGACAAAGCCTACTGTTTATTCAAAACTTTTTGTTGTTGTGTGTGTGTGACTCTTTGTTGATGATGTCTTATATGATGTGTTTGTTTCATGTTGACATCGATGTGTTATTTTAATACAAGTACCTGGAAGATTATACGTTGCTGCTGGGCATGTGGACTAAGATGTTTTGTAATTTTTGTGAGTAAAATTTATAATTTCATGTTCATTTTTCATTCTTTTCCTTGTCAAATGATATAAAAACGCGTAAACTCATTTAAAATAGTTTCTGCACATGACGACTTTCACCGTAGCAGTTCAAAAACTCGTGAATAAAAAAGAAAATATTTTCACTCAATAGTTACGCGAATTATTTTCTTTGTAGCGGCAGAAAGGTGGCTTAGTTCAGGTGTGCGCTTCTCTGTCTCGGCGTCCGAGCTGTGTTCTTCACATGAGGCGCCAGGATGCGGGACCTCACGATGCGCTGTGGGAGTGTCTGGCTGTGTTCGGTGTTGTGACGCTTGGTGCTCAGTTAGGGCGTCCTCACACCGCTTTTTTGTGCTTATTGACTGTCCCTCACAGTCGTATGATAATGGTGCCTTTCTTTTTTAAGAATTTGAAATGAGCGGTCATCGTTACCCTCTTTTGATTTCCTTTTAATAAACTCGATGAACGACGAACCCGCCGAAGTTACTCGTGATTCGAGCTGAAGCCAGTCTTAAAAATTTTCTTCTAAAACTAGCAGGACGTTTTTGCCTTATATTTCCTTTCAAGTTATTGGAATTAAGGAACAACTAAGGTGGTCTGGGTGTACTTGCAGTGACACATAATCCTGCGTCGTGCGTCATTGGTAACTCGTACACCGCGTTGCCGCGGATGTTGACGGTTCGTTTGATTAAGTAACAAATTGCGAAATCAATTTTACCGCTCGAATATAGTCTCATCCTTCTTAATAAATATGAATTACACAATTTCTCGATAGCATTTCACTTCGTATTATAATGAAAAATATCAAAAAGGTCTCTAAACAGAAGAAATGGCATTCATTTTATACCGATGGGCGAACGAGCAATTTACCGCGAGGGGCACACACGGCCGCGGGGACGTGTTCACCAGAGGGGCACACACGGCCGCGGGGAACGTGTTCACCAGAGGGGCACACACGGCCGCGGGGAACGTGTTCACCAGAGGGGCACACACGGCCGCGGGGAACGTGTTCACCAGAGGGGCACACACGGCCGCGGAGAACGTGTTCACCAGAGGGGCACACACGGCCGCGGGGAACGTGTTCACCAGAGGGGCACACACGGCCGCGGGGAACGTGTTCACCAGAGATTCCCAATGTGGGCGCTCCCGCAATACTCTATCTTGGAAAAAGTTTTTTGAATTGCAAATTCATCTTGTCGATAATTTGCTACAAAATTTTAATACAATTGACCACTAGGGAGCGGCAAGATCTTATGTGGATTAAAAATTTCCCGAGAAGGGGGCGTTAAATAAAAAAGTTTGGGAACCGCTGGTGTTCACTCACGCGCTTCTATATACGATACCAGTGTATAATTATCAACAAAGGATGTTAATGTTAAGATGCTTTAAAACCAATGTCCAACATTTCATGTTTGAACTTTATTGGAAATAAACTGTTTTTCCCAAACATGGGAAAGTTATTTCAAGGAAAAGAACGTTAAATGAACGTCACTTCCAATCACAATACCAGTCATGTAAGATCACCAAGTCTAATCTCATCTCCTACATGACTGGTCCTAATAATGTCATTTGCCATTGTTAATATCGCCGATCTTCAGTCTGCTCTTAAATCATTTATCGATTTACTGTTAAAGTGTAGTCTATGTGACCTATTTTGTGAAATGAAGCGTCTAATATCGAGTTAATTATCTCATTGATCAGTCTAATGCAAAACTAGCTTATGCGAATTACGTTAAAAATTATTCTCATCATTATTAGCGCATTATTGTACACCTTTAAATAACGTTGACGGTAGGATGCCCCAGAAGTCGCTGAACTTATTAGGGCCTACAGGTAGCTGTACTCAAATTTGACCATTGTACTAGACTTAAGAAACATTTTACCTCTGTATCACCTGTGGTAAATAAATTGTTTAAATTGTTTGAATTGTTTAAATTGTTTAAATAAAAGAACTGAATGTCATAAAACAAAACTTAGTTTCACCTGAAACCTAAGCAAGAAATACACGAGTAATCAGTTAAAGGATGAGTGCCTTTTTTAAAATACACTGAAGTAAGGGAGCTTGAAATTACTTCGATTTCTAGCTAAGTGATCGTTATGGTAAATTTGGAAAGCTAGTAATGACATTTTTACCGCCCTCATCATGCAAAGTTTTCTGCATGACATTATTCAGGGTGAAGTGATAGAGATCTGAGAACTCAAGTATTTCAAGGTATTTAAACAAATCATTTGTGTATATTCTAAGTTTCTTATTGTTCGCATGGCTCTTTTATTGTAAAGTAAAAGTAAATCGATTTTTTTTTTGCTAGTTTCGAGCCGTGCTTCCATTATTCAACGGAGAAATAGATGCACTAATGTTCTATTCTGTATTTTTAGAGGTTCGTCAAGTTATTCATTATTTATTCCATTTGGAATTCTATCAAATTTATATACTTTGTACTAACACAAGATATACTTATTGAAAATCCCTGTCATATCAATGATAATTCTAAGAAATTTGAATGAATTCCTGTCCTCAATCTATCACTGACTTTGTTGAGTGGAAGAGGTAAATTTCGCTGGTAGAAAAATTAAATTTAAATTGTTTGGTCAGCATCGTTCGATATTACACTTATTTTGAGGCACATCCAGACTTTCCTATCTTACCATGTAATATTTTTGCGATCGTACCATAGTTTACCCTAGAAATAGCTGAAGAGAGCCCCTATCCAAGAGAGAGTAGGCACTACCACAGCGCGATGTGACCGAGTGTTTACAAGGACCGCATTTCTTTCGAGGGCTGCGATCTCTGACTTTCTTGCGCCATACTCCATTGATCCAGAGTCCGCTGCTGTGGATCAGTAGTTCGAGTCCCTCTTTGCTTTAGGGAAGGCTGGGGCTCTCATGGTCTTTGCTTTGCTTGTAGTGCCATGCCTGGAGGCAAGAGATGCTTCAACCTCCGACCTCGGAGTAACATTAAAAGACATTACAAGAATCACTATTCACACACGGGAGAGATTTGAGTTCAAAACAATATTTTAAGTTTTAGGATAAAAGTGGTAACGATCTGTGAATTGTCGTCCGTGGAATATTAAGCCCCTCACCCGAACTCAAAATTGCCAGCACGCTCTTAATATCTTGTTGGTCGCTGAGATTCTCTGGTTGAAATCAACGCAATTATTGTTTTTCGCTATGAATTCATACATGTTACGAAAAATTTTAGAATTTGGATAACATCGTGAAGGATAGTTAAAAAGAAGTTTTTCTATTGGCAATTTAAGAATGGAAAAAGCCCAAAATTCCAAAGGGGATGATAATGCTTCATTTCATGGCGAGCAAACGAGGCCTTCTGTTGAATATTAGTGCGGATATTTTCAGTGCGAGTAAAACCATAAATACTAGACGATTTTGACATAACAGCAGATGTCATATAAAGGAATTCACACGAAATTTTTCAAGCGCAAATAAAAATTACGGTGAGAAATAAATATTAATCATTTTTTCAAGGATCAGTATTTTTTCTTTCTAGAACAAAAAACAAACTCGCTTGAGTATTTCTTCAAAATAAGGAACATGCGAGACTGTTTTTACTGCATAAATTACCACTCAAAAGATGAAACATAGAATATATCCTACCGGCATCCCGACGATAGCACATAGCTATGCACCAATCAAACCTTGCCTCGGGTGAAGAGTACAAGACATCCTTTCCGAAAGAAAACAAGTAAATCCTTGTATCTCTTCAGAATCTATTTTCTGGCATTAGGAGCAGAAACTTAAAGCAGAATAGCGAGAGGCATTTGAATTAGTTTCCCGTGGCTAAGCAAATGTGTTGCCCTATTGGTCGCTGGTGTAGGTATGGGTCCTGGGAAGTGGAGGGCGGCTATTGATCTGCAGTGAGGGTTAGAGATGTGAGGGCGCGTGCGCGCCGCGTCCCTCACTCCGACCCTCGCAGCTCTCACTCCAGTCTCACCAGGCCGCAATTACGAACACAACGCTGTGTAATTCCCTTCACGTGCCCTGTCCCAGTGCTGCAATGACGACTTCTTATCATTCTGCCTGTCGTGACGAGCCCGGAGCTGTGTGTGTAGGGCAGTGTCGGGCCCAGGACGGTTGAGTCCCGCATACGAGAAGCAGGCCGCAGGGACAATTGTTGCTGCTCTGCAGAACAGGTGGCTACGATCACGCAGTGACTCGAGCTTATGGTAATATGTAGAACAGAAACTGTTGCTCCGCAAAGTTTTGTTCAAGTAACCGTTATAAAGTAAGAAATGTGTTTGAAAATCTCCAATTTGGACGTTGTTGAGACTTGAGAAGGCACGACTGCTTGGAAATTGTGGACAATTGTTTACTATGCTGTGCAATACTTGTCGCAGCGTGAGCATTTCGCGTATCATTTGCTTGCAGTAGTTCTGTGTGATGAAAAAGAATAATTATACTCTATTGTGTAGCAAATACTTTACAATATGCTATTTTTTCGTTCTATTGGAACGTGCTATAAACATTTTTGTGAGTGGTGTATAAGATGACATGAGCGAGAATTTCCAAAAGTTTGGCATGAAGAGTAATATGGTAATTGCTCTGTGCGGAAAACATATTGAAAGAGCGAGTCGAACATTTTTAATAAATTGTCAACAGTCTCATTTGCGCTTTCTAAATGAGATTATTTGTGAAGAAGATTAAAGGATTCTAGGCTCGACAATCAGTATGGCTAGGTGACGCACGGGAAAGTTTCACACGTCTCGCGTTCTTCTGAGTTTGATTTTAGCGTAGCTAGCGTCTGAAGTAGAACGTGTGTGGTCGTTGATCAGTAATTCATACCAATTATTTTCTCAACGTCTTTAGTCAGTACGGGTTCTCCGCCTGATATCGGCAATACATAATTATAAAAGTAACTAATTGACAGGGATCATTTTGCTTGAAGGTACCATTTCCTCATATCATAACGGTTCCGTTCATACATGTGAGTGCTGCCTTGGATCACACCTCTGACCCCATACACAGCACCAGCCTCACAGGGCGGTCGCAATTCAGCGCTTGCAGTAATCAGTGCACTCAGTGACCGATGCGCCCTGTGAAGACCTCACCCATTTATACCTCCTCGTTCAGTAAAATATTGAAAGAAACTAAAGAAAAATAGTTAATTTCCAATGAAGTTTCAACATGAAATGTTGAAACCATTATTTTTTTAAATTTCTTAACATTAATCCTTAGTTATTTCTTACACATGGGTATCGTAATACCCATGTCACATGTCTAAACAATTGTGAGAGCTTACATGTCACAAAAGAAGACATTTTACTGGAAAGAGCCCAGCACATCTGGCAGAGCTGAGAGGGAAATCTGGGCGCTTTCTTCCTCTTCAAGAACTCACTCTTTCTTATACGAAGTTATGTATCGTTCTAACTAGACGAAGAAGCTATAGTGAGTCTGGGTGCACTTTTGCGGATGATTTCCTCGAGCTTGTGATGCAAAACGTAAAAGAGAAACTTTAGTGTTGGTTTCTGCGTCATTCAAGCCATAATTTTCGAGTAAAAATTAAATTAAAATTTTCGAATGAATCGTTCAGTGAAGAAATATTTCTCGTTCCTTGATGAGCTTGTGTGCCTTATAGTTTTCAAAGGTGTTTAAAGAACAACCTGCTGGGTTATATTCCACAGTTCTTGCATCATTAACGTAACAAATTTGGTGAGAGATAGAAATTGATAAATTTTGAGGAGAGCCTTAAATTTGATCCAAAATAAATGAGCTGTTTTTGGTTCCTAGTGAAAATGATGACGGAGACACTTTCTAAGGTCAAGTTTACTCGCAAGTTATCATTATTGCACTCATGAATGTTACTCATTCCTCTTGAGATGTTTATAAGAGACTTGAAAAGTTTCATACTGATTTTAAATCCCATGTTCGACGCTACTCTCATGAAATGAACTTCGATTAGAACGATTCCTTACTGGTAGATGGAACACAATCTGCTACAGCTGCGAGAGCACGATTGGAATTCCTCATTATATTGATACTCAACAAAACATTCGCACTTATTCGTTCAAGGCAGAGGTCACAATGCTTTACAATCATTACCGCCGGGACAAGAAAACTTGTAAATTTTCAAGTACTTAGAGCATTTCAAAATTATTCAACACTCCACAGGAAGATATGAATGTGTTTTTACTCCAAATGATTAAAAACTTCCCTTTCAAAGTACTATCATTAATTACTACAGAATATATATGTTGATCAAACAGGCACAAATTATTCAGAGCGCAGTAAGTTCTCTATAGCACATACAAGCAGCGTAGCCAACGAGCTAAGGCCCAAATTTTACAAGAAGAAATTGTCACCTCGTACGAATTTAAATAATTAATTTACCACGAGCGATACAGAAGTAGATTATTTCTTGAGTCTAGTTACTAGTTACTACTCAAATGTCTAGACTAGACTAGAGGCGGGAATTCGACCATTGTACTAGATTCTTGTACAATGGTCAAATTTGAGTATAGCTACCTGTGGGCCCGAATAAGTTCAGCGACTTCTAGGGCATCCGACCACCACCGCTATTCTAAGGTGTACGATTACTGTGTGTATGCTACGTTCCACTTTTGGCTGGTGTCTGGGCAGCAGCCCCTTGATGATGCTACATTTGCTATAAAAGGGTTGGTTTCACGTCGCTTGCCATGGACGGATTCATTTCATTATGGGATAAATGTTTTCAAAGTGATAACTGACGAGATTTGAGAAGTAAATACGACAGATGCTCGACGGTGTTGTGCCGGGTACAACACCATCGAGCATCCGTCGTATTTGAAGGGGTACAATGTACCCCTTCAGCGCAGTAGCAACAGTACGGCGATGTGGACGTCATGTTCGCTTTTACTGCAACTATCTTGCACTGTGGCTGCACCACTGCAGTTATTCCGTCAGTTAACTCTACTGAGAACCACTGAATTGCAGTGGAAGGCTATACAGTATTGACCATTACTGATCCTCATAGTATTTACTACAGAAGCGCGCTAATAGTTTTTATGACAATAAATTGAAAGCAACTACTCTTGATCGTCGATACGACCAGAACTATTGGGGCTGCCAACAGCTCTAACACAACTGTCCAGGTTTCATGTCAGCACCTACAGTTTCGCAACTGAAAATGATCTGTATCTAACCTACAGTATAATTAATAAATAGATTAAAGGATATCAATTTTGTCTAATGGCTTCACGCATGAGCTTCTTCTTAATTTTTGAAAAATAATGAAAAATGGTTGGAATTGGGCTGGTGATTACTTCCAGGTACAATGTTCACAAACTCGATGTTAGTTTTTATGCGGTCGTTAATAGTTCAAAACCTGAATGTAATCAGTAGAGCTCTACGAAAGCTTTGTGAAACCATCGCCCGGAGGCTGGAGAGCGTCGCCGTAACTAGGGAAAGTCGGAATAAACGAGACGCTTCATGCTGCCCTGGCCTGCTGTTGCAGAGACATTCTATTCAGTAGGTGTATGCATATATCTACGAGCCGTGGATGATTGCGCACAAGAGATTTACGCGAAGTCTGTGAAAAATGTATATAAAATTTAAGTTAATTCGAATTGTTGAATTGCGTCCCGTAGGCATAAATTGCATATTGGATTGAAATATTTGGACTGCATTGTTTTTAACTGTTGTTGCTCACTTCCATAATTGTGCCAATAATTTCCAACATTCTTGTCCAACAGCATGCAGACGTCCTTCACTCTATCTTACATCTTGTATTGGAAGAGATTTGTTTTAAGATATTCCGTAACACTCTACTTTGCAACGTACTTCTGTAGCCATTCTTCGTCGTTTAATTTCCAATTTTACTGTTAAATGGAAAACGTGACTCATTTTGTAAAAAATATGTAAGTGTGAATGCAATAAACACAACATACATTGAAAGAAGTGCCTCTACTTTTTGTTAGGCTTAATGAAAACGACTGCAACTAAAAACTTTTTGGGCTGACAAAGCAGCGCCGCATCTAGTGGAGCTAGACAGACGTTTGGCTGCTGTGTGGAACCTGTAAATTTGTGTGCAAGAGAAAACTGGGCCTGACTTGATGTGCTCTGTGACGCCTCAAAGCCATCATTCAGCTGTGCATTACTATGCGAATTTATTTCCCGATTAAAAGAAGCTTCACTCGTCGGAAACTCTCGTAATCTGTTTCAAAGTGCTCACAGAGGGATGACATGACTTTAAAGTGTGTTCATACCAATTCAAAATCTATACATCCATGGAATACAAATATGTACGCGCCCTCCTTTAATCCTCGCGGTTGTTCCATAGAGCGACACAATCACTGACTCCCTGAGAAGTGTTCACCATGATCGAGCACAAGTCAGTACCAAGAGGCGGGAAGATCACGACGACCCGCCACTGATGCACATCGCGTGGTTGTGAAGGGGAGGCGCGATGCCAACCCGCGTCGCGTGGCAGGCCGGTGGCCGCCGCAGCAGAGCGGGCGACCGCGCGGTGAGCACCGCAGTCAGCGCTGCGCCGCCGCTGCGGTCGGCCACTGCACGCGCCTGCGTCGCCGGCCGCGACGCAGGCCACTCAGACGCCATCGACCAGCAGGCTCTGACGCGTGAGTTGCCACCTAGCAAGGTGGGGCCTTTACTCTACGGAGCTCTTATCTAAACGTGCCTTCGATTTGCACGACAGCGTGACTGGCAGCAATGAATTTAGGTTTTTGCTGGGTGCTAATGAGTTTTCGTTTAATTTTTAATTTGAATTTTTGCTGGATACATATGAGTTTTCGTTTAATTTTAATTTTAGTTTTTGCTGGTTGCCAATGAGTTTTTGCTTAATTTTTCATTTGCGCTTCAGCTGGATGTAAATGAGTTTTCGTTTAATTTTTAATTAAAGTTTTTGCTGGCCAACGAATTTTCGTTCGGTCGATTTTTAACGAATTTCGTGAATTATTAACTACGATATCTCAATTTTAATGGCACGTGCCTTGAATGTATCTTTGCCTGCCGTACCACAGAGCGCTCAGTTCAAATGAAAGACTCCAGTCATGTTTTTTTTTCCATTTAGTAACATGTCAAAATATCGTAACCATTTAACGTCATATTTTCAGATTTTTTTCATACTCGGCCCTCTTTCCTGAGTAGCTTTAATATATTGTACTTTTAGCTAAATATGTTCACTGATGCGTTCTTTGAAGTCCACAGCTTAGTGGCAGTTTCTCTCTCATTTTGGTATCGAAGACAACCTGACGGCAGCGCCACTCTAGTGAGGGCGGTTGTGGTGACGGCAATATGACAAAAATGCTCACGTTAAAGGAGTAAGCCTCACCCGTGAAATTTTAACCCCACATTTTTAGGGTACTGTTTTTATAAAGCGGTGTGTCGGCATCGATGCTTTCTGAACTGCAGTCCGGGGGGAGACCTCCACTGATGAAGTTGACTGAAATAGGGCATTTCTACGACACGATGTGCGTGACAGCTTCAGTTCCCTTAATGCCGTTCATCAGGATGGGTACAAGTATTTAGGGCGAGATGTAAATACTACTCCCGGGGTTCTTGTGTTTCATGATTCCCCCGATTTGATTGTAGAGGAAATGACAACATCCTTCCCCGCTGATCAACATTTTTGCAAGTGAAATAGGCTGAGGATAAAGCCTTACGGAGATAACTTCGTTCAAGTTAGCCCTTGACCGCCCAACGGGCCATGTATGGCATACTCACTACAAATGCTAAACACAATTTATTTTCTGTCGAATTTGTGCCCTGATGTTATTTTTGCAGCATTCTGCCTGACGACAGTTCCGTTCCCATTCTGATGCTGGTGAGAACGTGCTGCCAGCGTCAGTCTAATAATAGTGATTGTGGTAATGAGAATATGAGTTAAAAAATTGAGCACTTTAGTCTTAGGGTATTTCCAGTCACAATATTCTATGTTGCGAAAAAAGTTCCCATCAAAACTGGCAGGCATATTGTAAGCAACACTGAATTCTATTTTGAGATTATTATTGATGAGTCACTTCATATTGTACAGCAGGCGATCTGTAACATTGTTTTGCATTTATTCGTCCAAATCTTTTTAAAATGACTTTCTACATCAATAAAAGAGCAATGCTAAACTTAGAGTATAATTAAAATTGAACGTTTGGGATTTGAATGGAAAATGTCATTTCTCAAAATTTTGCACAGATTGAGAATTAGGAACTAAATTGATCTGTGCAAAGTTCTAAATTTGTACTGAAATAATGAAAGGATATTTTTGTAATAAAAATTTCACAACCTATATCACTTGTGCGAATTGTACAAATCTACTTGAAGTTTCTTGACTAAATTAGCATAGGGTCATGGTAACATTATCAGGTATGTGCCACGATTTTTTTTCATATTTTATGCATTTGAAGTGTTATATCTTTTCGTTAAAATCTTATGAAAGTTTCACAGAAGTAGTTTCATAAGAAAATCTTATGAAAGTTTCACAGAAGTAGTTTCATAAGAAAATCTTATGAAAGTTTCACAGAAGTAGTTTCATAAGAAAATCTTATGAAAGTTTCACAGAAGTAGTTTCATGAGAAAATCTTATGAAAGTTTCACAGAAGTAGTTTCATAAGAAAATCTTATGAAAGTTTCACAGAAGTAGTTTCATAAGAAAATCTTATGAAAGTTTCACAGAAGTAGTTTCATAAGAAAATCTTATGAAAGTTTAAAAGCATTGTAGTTGATTTGCCACAGCAATCAAATCTTTCAAACTGGAACTGTGCAAAATTCTTGACTCAATGGATCGCTATTGCTTCTTTTGGTAAGTTTTATGAAATGATAACGAAATGATGATTTGGGAGATGAGAAAAAATTACTTTTACACAGTGAAAGTTTCCAGCCTGCGCATAATTGCATCCAAATACTCAGAGAGCGCAATAGCTTTCTTACATTGAATTCAGATCATTAATCTGCAATACTAAAACAATTAGCGTAAAAAACAGAAGACTTTATGGTTCGCCAAGTTTCAAGCATATCCACTCCATGTTTTATAAAGGCAATTTTTTTAGGTCCCGCCAATGAAGCTTTGTTTTGAATCACACACATCGCGCACCAACACGGGCACCACATCTTTAACATGTTAAACCTCAACCCCCATCTCTTTATTTGATTACCACAAACTTCTAGATTTATACAAAGATGGCCGGCACCGTAAGAATAAATACTAAGACATAATAAAGATTATCATTGCCGGTATCTTGCATGGCTTCCGACTGAGAACCAAATTCTACTCTCGAGCATCTGTAATGTCATTTAACTCACTTGTTTGAAGAACGTAATCCCAAGTTAAAAAACGTTTGAAAAGTTCTCCTCGAGTGTGACAAACTATTTTCAACGAGATTTACTTACATCTACAAATGATTTTATAAACACAAGGAGTTTCAAATTTCGCATGAGATTCACGTACAGCTTTTCTGTTCAACTCGAAGACTGTGAACTACTTTTTCAGACGGAGGATAGATTATTCCCAGTGGAACATTTACGTCTACTTTCATATATAACTGAGTAGAATTTTGGAAGATGCATAACAAAGAGCTCACGTCAGGAGCTTGACATGATTCATAATTTCCATTACCTGAACTCGGAAGGAGGAAGGCTGTGTTGATGAGCGCCCGAGGCCGGCATCTAACTCAGCAAAACTCTCCGCTGTGCCAATAGCTCCTCTGAACCACCTGCAAAAATGGCCACGCAATCAACTTTCAATCTGGATCATTTCTAGTCTGTCGCGGCTGGCTTCTATAGACCTGTTTTGTCCTCTAATTTTGCGGTCGGCGAGGCTGTAATATTTCTCAGCCATCGCCTGCGACTGCGCCACACAAACAAGTTCGTGTACACACGCGACGGACTTGAGCTGTCTACCCTCTGCTATTGTCAGGGCCTGCAGATGATGTGGCACATGTTCTTCTAAATTTCTGTGATATGGTTCATACACACATATTCATAAAATACGTTTGTTTCAGTGTAGGTAACCTGAACTGAATATTCTTTTTAGGTCTGAGCTAAATGTTCTTGTGATATTTTCAACCTTTAATGAAATAGGAATTTCGATATTGAAATGAACGAGAATTTTAATATTGAAAATTAAATTGTTGTTTTTACATTGCAGTTTTCTTGTCACTCTACAAAAACGAATGCTGCAACTTTGATTAGTTTTACAAAATTTTTCGGATAAATTAGTTTGATTCACATGGAATGTTAAAATTACATAAATGAGGCATGCATCGCGAGGAAATGCAATTTTTCTGCGACCCTCAAAACAAACTCCGCTTAATTTGTTTGCAGCGTGCGTACAATTTCCTTTGGTCTCACAAAACAAGAAATGTATCTCATGTATTGGGGAACCTAAAGCTGCAGCAGTTCTGAAGTAAAGCAAATTACTGCAACTCAATAACGAATTCTGACGACTCTACGTACTGTCAAATCACGTCTCAAAAATCCTTAAAACTTAACGAACATTTCTTGAGGAAAACTTGCTCTAAATACTAATAATATACTGAGACGATTTTCTGAAGGAATAATCGGAATGCTCACGCATGAGAGTTCACTCGTGACAGTCTATTGATACTGGACTGTCAAACGGGGCCGATGTATATAGGTCAACTGGTGCTGCTATAGCGTGAGGTCTTCCACACTATAGCATGAGGTCTGCCTTTAGGTAGTACGACAGCGTGAGGTCTACCACACCAAAGCATGAGGTCTACCTCCAGCTAGTACTATAACGTAAGATTATGTTATTCATAATCTTAATCTAAATGAATAATCTAATGAATGAATAATCATTAAAAATAATTAATGAATTATCTAAATTATTCATTTCCAAATATTTAGTTTAGTGGTAAATACTTAATTTGTACATCTCAAACTGCACCTGGGTAGGCGGTATGTGACGGTGGACCTCACGCTGTGGTAGCACCGGTCAACTGCCGTCGTGTTGTTATCAATACCTTCTAAATTAATAACATTGATTTGCGGCTCTTGGCGTTTCTCTTACGAAGTTCAAAGTCAGTCTCTGCACGAGTTATCAATGCTTTCCAAACTAATGTACATTTTTGATTTGCGGCATTTGTCATTTCTCTTACGAAGTGGGAGTAAGTTTCTGCAGGAGTTGGTGCAGGCGACATCAGCTGAGTAGCAGCCCGCTCTCTTTAGAGTTCACATTTTACCTACATCTAAATCGTACTTCAACTGTACAACTTTTGTTGTAGTAATTGTACTACTTCTCGTACACTAGCCAGCCGAGTTTCTTTAGCAAGCACGCCTATAGTTGTGAATGTGTCCAAGTTATCAAGGGAGATGTCAGAGCCAAGCTGCATTCATGTCAGAAACTAGTCGACGATTCATAATAATTCCAGTGGACGCTTACGTAAAAAAACACTACTTTCATGGAAAATATATATGATAAAGAAACATATTTTGCATTCAAACGACGCAATGGAAAATTAAAGCGTCCTCGCTAGTGCACAAGCCAGAAATTATGCACGAAGAGCTTTGTAACACACCCGCACGTAACAAATGACTGCGCTCTCTGCACCGACGGACATTTTCTCAACTCCTATCAGATTAAAAGACTTCTTGTCGCAACGAATGGCGGCCCTCAAACGATAGCAACTGGTGAGGCAGTGAGGCAGTGAGGCAGTAAGGCAGTGAGGCAGTGAGGCAGTGAGGCAGTGAGGCGTGGTGAGGCAGTGAGGCGTGGTGAGGCAGTGAGGCGTGGTGAGGCAGTGAGGCGTGGTGAGGCAGTGAGGCGTGGTGTGGGGCCGCTGTGTTGACCACCGCAGTGCTGGTACACTCGTGCTCTTGCGAGCAGCCTTTCCGCCTTGTGGGGGTCTCGCACTGGTGCGTCTCGCTGTCCCACTGTCTGATTGTCTCGCTGTCTCCTTGAAAGGCTGTCTCTTCATTTCTGTATCTCGCGTCGCGTGCTCGGCAGTCGTGACTCGAGCGATTAAATGACGCGGTGACTGCAGCGAGGCGCTGTGAGGCGCCGTGGTGTGTGTGCCCCAGTGGCAGTAAGGCGCCGTGGTGTGTGTGCCCCAGTGGCAGTAAGGCGCCGTGGTGTGTGTGCTCCAGTGGCAGTGAGGCGCCGTGGTGTGTGTGCCCC